>PVIH01002061.1:0-36268 GCA_004025045.1 Sigmodon hispidus
AACCCAACCCAACCCAACCCAACCAAACCAAACCCAACCCAACCAAACCCAACCCAACCCAACCCAACCCAACCAAACCAAACCACACCAAAATCCCATAGTAGAAAGCAACAAGCAGGTGTTGTGTTCACCCGCTGCTTCTGGTGAGGTCAGAACCTCAAAGACTGTGACAGCCCCCTGCTTTCCTTCCCCCCACTTTGCCCTTTTCCCCTTCCCTTCTCAACTCCCTTCCTTTTCCTTCCTCCTTCTCTTCCCATCTCTCTTTCAACCCCTTTCCTCCTTCCTTCTTCTTTTCCCATTTCTTCCCTCTTGTTCCAGGACTGGGGTTCATACCTAGGTCTTTGCAATGCTCTATGAATTTTTTATTGCTGAGCTTTATTTTGATGATACTTGCCTTGGTTCTTAGGACCCTGAAGTGGTGAGACCAGCTGGAAGGGGAAGAAACCAGGGTGCTGACCTCTTGTGACTAAGGTAAAGAATATTCTTCTAACACATTTCTCATTTTATTCCTCCATTTATCCATTATACTTCCTTCTTTCCTTCCTCTCTTTCTTTCTGTTCTTCTTACCCTTTCTCTGCCAGAATGCTAAGTTGTAGCTTCTAGTTTGAGTTGAAGTGCCTTCTACACCTATTAGAAACACTTTAGATCAAAGAACTTTTATTTGAAAACTATCAAGGTATTTTTGAAAGACAAGCAGGAAAAATGAGAGGAGGAAGGACATACTCTTCACCCTGACACCATTTAGACTTTTCTATCAAGCCACCAACTGAGCAGTGTCATGTCTGCACAGCTGTAAGTGGAGAAAGGTTAGCTGGAGGTTTCTGTTTCCATTCCTGCAGCATCTCTGAACAGGTATAGCCATTCAAGGGGGCTGGCTTCCTGCTCTTCCTTGGCTCTTCTCTTGCTCAGTGAATTGCCCATGCAGCCACATTAGTGGCTATGGTACATTTTGTCAGTGTGATACAAGCAAGAGGGAGCATCAGTTGAGGGATTCACTTTATTAGATTGGTCCATGGCACATTTTATTTTTTATTAACAATTTTCTTAGTTGGGGGTCACTGTTGCTGTGATAAAACATTCTGGTCAGAAATCTAACTTGGGGAGAAAAGAGTTTATTTGGCTTACATATTCCAAGTCACAGTCCAAAATCCCAATTTTCCCCCAGACAACCTGGTCAGGTCTGTCACAATAATACCCCACTATCCTGGTACCAATTTTTTGTCTTATTTAGAGTTTAAATTGCTGTGATGCAATATCATGACCAAAAACAAATTGAGGAGGAAAGGGTCTACTTGGTTTATATATTCTGAATCATAGTCTGTAGAGGGAAGCCAAGGCAGTAATTCAATCAGGACAGGAACCTGGAGGCAAGTGCTGATGCAAAGGCCATGGAGGAATACTGCTCACTGGATTGCTCCTTGTGACTTGCTCAGCCTTTTTTCTTATAGATCCCAGGACTTACCAGCCCAAGGATGACACTGCCCACTCCCCACAACAAATTGGTCCCTCCCATGTCAATCACTACTTAAAAAAATGCCCTACAGACTTGCCTACAGCCTGACTTTAATAGAGATATTTTCTCAACTGAGGTCCCTTCCTTTCAGATGACTTTAGTTTGGGTCAAGTTGACAGAAGACCAGCCAGTATGACTGATGTAGAGGGCCCAGCCCACTGTGAGCGATGCCACCAGGTTCTATAAAAAAACTAGTAAGCAGTACTCTTCCATGCTTTAGTTCCTGCCTACAGGTTCCTGCTTGAGTCTCTGTCCCTGGTTTCCTTTAGGGATGGGCTATGTAACCTGTAAACCAAATAAACCTCTTTTTTCTCAAACTGCTTTTGGTCATGGTGTTTTATAGGTAGGGGCTTTGTTTTGTTTTGTTTTTTGACTATTGCTTCCTCCCCAATAGTCAACATAGAGAGTTATTATTAATTACAAATGATCAGCCAGTAGCATAGGCTTGTTACTAACAAGCTCTTACAACTTAAATTAGTCCATATTTCTTATCTGTGCTCTACCAAATGGCAGTACCTTTTTTCAGCACAGCATGTTCTTCTTGCATCTCCTGGTGACTCTGCCCGTCTTCATCCATGTGCTCTCTTTTTCCCTGTACACAAGCCCTACCTAACCTCTTCCTGCCTAGCTATTGGCCATTAGCTCTTTAAACCATTGAGAACAACATATCTTTTTAGTGTACAAAAAGGCTATTTCATTACTGTGATTATTATAGCTACATAAAAGCAGATAAGATAGTATCTTTGATCAAATTCCCTGACCCTTAGAAAGCTTCACTTGTAACTTTGAAAGCACAGTATGATAAATCAGGTTCAGCTATCATTATAGAAGTTTATA
This sequence comes from Sigmodon hispidus, assembly GCA_004025045.1. Taxonomy (NCBI): domain Eukaryota; kingdom Metazoa; phylum Chordata; class Mammalia; order Rodentia; family Cricetidae; genus Sigmodon; species Sigmodon hispidus. The sequence goes on from PVIH01002061.1 coordinate 2,352, forward strand.
TCTTCACTAAAGAGTATAGAATGACTTCAGTAATAATTTCTCATGACTTCATTTATGCCCTCTGTAGTCAGTGGCCAGACTATATCCACTTATTGTCCTGATTATTGATTGAGCCATGCTGTGGGAGGCTGTCTTTCTCTTTGTGATGGTTGTTATGGTTTGCCCTTGTGATAGTTGCTATGGTTTGCCTATGTGATAGGTCTAAGTACTATTGCTATTTTTATTTTGTTATTTGGCTTAGTTTTTAGATTTTTAGAAAAGGTCTTATAAAGTTGTCCCAGCCAGTCCCCTGTGACCCTGCTGCCACAGCCTCCAGAGCACCTGAGATGGCAGACCTGCCCATTCAAGCTCCGACCTTTGTGAAATTGTCTTTCTATTCTACCTGTTGAATATATTTTGGGGCATGTTGTTAAGTATTCAGGAAATGGTTTTAAAATTTTGCCCTAGTCAGAGAATACAGTAAATACTAGTTGAAGCAAACAGGAGTATAATGGGGCTGATGGACATGGACTACAGGTTTTACTAGGGCAGGCTTCTGTCAAATGGATTTGGAGAAGACCTGGTGTGAACCTGAGGTTGCATGTGTGGCCATGGTAAGATACCTGGTCATCACTAGAGGGAAAGTAGCCAATGGTCCCAAATCTACTGATTTGAGGTGCTTCCTGCAAAGAACTGGGTCTTTTCAGTGATACTACCTTCCTGGTTCCTTCTAAAGGATCTGTGTCCAGACTGCCTTGTCAGGAGACTATTGAACTACGCATATGTCTTATGCATGTGTTTTCCTGACCCATGTGTCTTCTAAAGGCTGTTTCTTCCTGAAAGTTCTTTTGTGAATAGCGGTGTCTAGGCCAAGGGGAGCACTGTGAAGGCCAAGGCTGAACCGGAGGTGGGCTCACAGCATCCTCCCTGTGCATCCTGAGTTTTGGGGGTTGTCACTTCTCCCTGTGGACATTTCAACCTCATTGTGTCCTTGTCTTCAGGCTTTTTCTCTTTCTCTTTCTTTTTCTCTTTGACCTCAGAACAGCATAGAGAAAATTTTCAATCTTTCCCTGGGCTGTTTTTTAATTGGATCTCACAGATTCCACTCTACAACTTCAACAAGACAACAGAAACTACCAAGTTCCCAATGCTCTGGCTAAGAAAAGCATGGGGAATTGGGGAGTCTACCTGGGCAGTAAAGTCCTTGGAATGCAGTATGGGACCTGAGTTGCATCCTCAACACCCATAGAAATGTCAGGCAGTCAGAGTCTGTGATCCCAGCTCTGGGAAAAGGGATACCTGAGGCTTACTAGTCATCAGGTCACAAAATCAAGGTGAGAGGTGATTGAAGAAGACACCTGATATCAACTTCTGACCTCTACACACACACACACACACACACACACACACACACACTCATGTTTGGAGAGAAGCATTGGCTTCAGATTTTTGAAAGAATTAGTGTATGGTGATGAATGCAAGAAACTTGGATTAAGTACAAAGTACAAGAACAAACAGTGCTTGGAAAAGATGAGGGAGGTACAGATATTGACCCTGGATAGAAAGAAACTGAGTGCCAGGTCCAGAGATGGGGTCATCTTGGCATGATCCAGTGTGAACCATAGGAATGAGGCTTCCTGGGTATAATCTAATGTGAGCCACAAGGTTAGGACAGCCTGGGGATGATCTGGTGTGACCATAGATATGGGACAGTTTGGGGATGATTCAGTGTTAACCACATGGATGGGACAGGCTCAGGATGATCCAATGTGAACCATAGGAAAGCTTTCCCACAGGGCTGTGGTGTCTATGTCAGACAACAATCTCTAGTCTCATGTACACAATGTGCTTCTTCCACATAGTCCTACTATAACAGAATACCTTTATGATCCAAGTTCCATTCTCTGAGGAGTTAGATGCTTGCTTAGAAGACATCACACTTTTAAACTAGAACAATACAAAGCATCTTCTCCCCTCCCTTGGCTTCTGCAAAGGACTACATTGCATGTATTTTAGAAGCAGCTTCACTACTGCCATAGTGAAACATGGGTGATGCACTGTAACATAATGTGACCACCCAGAGCTTGATTTTGATTGCCTTAATCTACTGAGGACATTATCTGCCCATTCTGATTCCAAACCCACACAGCTGCAGAAGGTGACTCCAGGACGCATTTCGTCACCCAGTTGGCAATGACATTATTTTCATTGCTGGCTGGTGTTGTTTTGATCTGGATTTCCCCCAAAAAGGTCCATGTGTTAAATACTTGGTTCTCTGGCCATTGTGTTATTGAGGGATGGTAGAAGTTTTAGAGAGAGGGGCTTGGGAAGGGTTTTAGGACATTGGGGTATGGCGATACTATTAGTTGTGTGACATTGTCCCTGGGAAGATGTAAACAAATGTCTCCTCACCCCAGTGAGGGAACTAACAAAAGACTTTAGGAACAGTAACTCTACTGTTGAAGTCCAGTTTGGTGAGCTAATGAATCTGTGGATATTTCCAGGGGATGGTGAGGAGTTATAGAAGTATGGAGGGTGCAAAGATGGTTGCATCATTGGCAGCTAGAACCTGGGAGCTCTCTGCTCAACTTGCCAACAGCTCTACAGACAGAGAGTCAGAGAGTGTCCTCCCCTCCACAGTCCTTAAAACTACAGAACTGCACAGAGAGAAGGGCCTGAGAATCTGCTAAGTTTGAGGGTCTCTTGAATTGCTTATTTCTAGACTCTTACTGAGCTGAGAGGTCTGTGAGTCTCAGTGTTTCCTTCTGGGATGGAAGGGTCCCATTTGGAAGAAGTGGTTACAAAAGGAACCCCTAGAAGGGAGTAGGGGCACCCTGGTAACCTCTCATTGCTTCACCCTACACTGCTACAAAATGGACATTTTCCTCTCTGTGGGTCTCTGCCATGATGCTCTGCTGTTCATAGACTGGTGAGGCTACGAGCTGAACAAGTCCCTCCAACTTCTCATGGGTGTTTGGAAGGCATGCTGAAATACCAGCCATGCCTCTCGCAGTGTGTGCTGAAAGATCTTAATGTATGCCTTCTGAAGCTTCAAATTCTCATCTTACACCTTTGATTCTCTCTGTACCTATTGCTATAAGGTCTTTTATTCCCAGTTCGTTCATTCTATTTTCTTTTCTCCCCACCATTGTACCAATCAAGCTCCTTGTTACCTAGATAAAGCCATGCATGTATGAGGTCAGCTCCCCAGTTATCTTCAACTCTGTTGCTCTTTTTTTGCAACAGCACAATTTATTGGAATCCAGGCACTTCTGGGCAGAGGGTGGGGAATGTTGTAGATTCATTGGAACTCAGTCCATGGAGCATGTACAAGTGTGTCCCCTCTCTACTCTGACAGTATAGGTTTTCATGCAATAAGTGTGTCATTTGGGACAATTCTCCATCATCTATCCAGGAAGTGGCACAGTTATCATCATAGAAGGCCATTGAATTCTATGTGGGAACATGACAAGCTCCACCCATATCACAACTCAGACTCTGAAAAGGGAGGAAGGTAAACCTATAATTCTTGGCATATTTTTCTTATAAATAAAGGAGGAGATTATTTAAGTACAGTTTTCATTATTTTGTGGGTTCTGGGTGTATTTTTAACTCCAGTGTGAAACAATCTGCCTCTTTTTGGTTATATTACTTCATTCCTCCCTGAAAATTAACAAACATTTCCTCTATATTTTTGGTAATATAAAACCAAATGATTCATTATCTATATTTCTTATTTTATATTTTTGCTATTTGATGCCAAGCAAAGGAATGTGCTGGTAATTAATTACAGTGAGGAATGATGTAAAAATCTGAGATAAATTTACTTGACTGAGCAAATCCATCTTCTAGGCATGTGCCTGAGAGGTGTGGCATTGGGAACTCACAGAGGTAATTTACAGCAGGGACACCCAAAAGCAAATGCTGATGCAGACTTTCTGTTCACAAGATAAAGAGAGTTCTGTGGACAGATGGGGTCAGGATAGTATAATATAAATGGCCTCAGTGCCTTTGAATCGTGAGTGTAGACATGATTTTAGGATAGTAAATTTTATGTGATATGTGATATTGGAATGTCTTCCTATGTGCTGTGAATATCATTCTTTAAAAGAAAGGAACTGTTTTGGCCATGGCAGGAACCATAGCAGAAGGCTGGAAATCAGAGCATAGGTAAGAAAAGGAGGGCGGAGTCAGACAGACATGCAATCTAGCTGCCCAGGAATCAAGATGTAACAAAATAAGTAAGCCATGGGCCATGTCATGTGGTAAGACAGAGCAATGAAAATGGGTTGAATTAAGATGAAATAGCTAGAGAGCAATCTGCCCGAAACATAGGCCAAACAGTATGAAATAATAGAAGGGTCTGAGTCATTTTGGGGGGCTTAAGCAGCGGTGGGCAGCCAGACACTCTGGGACCACAGGTCTGTGGGTCTCTGATAGGGCCAGAAACCTCATGTTACAGATATGTGTTTATCACAGTGAAAAAAGTCTTTAGGATTAGGAAGAAAGCTTTAGTCTCAAGTAAACAGACTAGCTATGGTATGGTGGTTCTCATTTGTGATCTCAGTGCCAGAAGTCAGAGACAAGATCCCTAGGGCTTTCTGCACAGTCAACATGCCTCCTTGGTGAGGGACCATGTCTCACAAAACATGGTGGATAGCACCTGAGGAACATCCAAGTTTGACCTCTGGCCTCTATGAACAGGCATACCTGGGAACAAATGTCCACATTACCTCATGTATGGAATCACTTTACGTTGTATTTCTAACATGAAATTAGTTACAAGTTTTCTTCCACGGGCAGAACACTGAACAGTTCATTACATCGATAATATTTCTGCCTAATAGTATTCTGACTTCAGAAGCTTGGGAACAGCCAGGAGCCTTGAGAGCGCTCAGTGAAGATGCCGTAGCAGAATGATGCCAGTCCATTTGTGTCATCTCTATCCCGCCTCACTTCTGCCATTTGTGGGTCACTAGCTCCAATGTGTACATATACTCACATTTACACTATCATAGAGAATATGCATTCTTCCTTAGCCTGTGATTACAGTGTCGGTTATCATAGATACAAATGAGCTCAACTCAACCACATAGTGAACACTGCAGAAAAGTCCACAGAATCTGCTTACTGCCCATGGCATAGAGAAATTCCCCCTGCCAAGAGCATCTAGAAGAGTTTTCCCATATACCCAGGTTCTGGACTCAGGGGTCAGGCTTTGAGATCACACCCTGACATGTTGGTGAAGGTAAAGCTGTTTTTCACCTGAGAACAGCTGAAGACCCGGTCCATCCCTGATTTTATTTTCCTCCCAAGTTTTGGGTAAGAGTACAAGTTATTTGAAAACGTCTTGTAGAATCTTTATAACCCCCCCATGGGGCTTAATATATGTTTATTGTGTAAAAAGAATAATCTACCTGACAGATGCTACATGGTAGGAAGAACTGCCCAGCCGTGATGGAACTTGTGTTTCTAAAGTCCTGGCCCAGAGCATGCCAAGTAAATGCTTCCTGCCCAGGAGCACAGGTACACTGAGTGTGGGCCCTCGGGACCTCCATTTGGGGTGCAGTGTGTCTCAGGGTGAGGAAATGAGAAGACCTCCAGCTGTCATCAATCAGCTCAGAGCCTGGCAGGATCCAAAGTGGGTGGATTCTGCTCTGTGTGGTGGGAACCCAAGGAGACAGAGACAAATGTTCCCCAGCCTCACAGTTCCCTGCTCTGCCCTTTCACAGGCCTTAACAAGCATGCTCAAATTGATTTAGACCCTTCCCCTCAAGCCAACCGTCTATTTTCCTTGCAGACTGACAGTTTTATGTGTGGTTGCCCTGCCAGTAGCTATAGTGTTTCAGAAACATTGACTTCTAGCCTTAAAGGATGAGTGAGGACGGGGGTGGAGAGGGAGGGAGGTGAGCTTGACTCATTTTAATTCCCTTTTTTTATGGGGTGCAAAACATGCCCATCACGGCACCAACTCTGTCTCTCTCTCTTGTTTTTCTTCTTTATTCCTTTTCTGTGTCAGTGATTTCCATGAAAAGGTTTGGATAAAGCCTCACACTTGAAAAGCACATCTGCCAGGTGATGTCAACGCCTGGCCTGCTCCGTTTCCTGTTGGGTGGTTAACATGCCATTCTCTCATGGCCCTGGAATGTTGATTTGGTCCAGGGGCGAAGGCCAAACACAGGTAGGGTCAAGCTGGAGAAGCGGGTGGGGGTGATTTCTGTCTTCAGTTCAGCTTTCTGTGTGTGTGTGGGGGGGCTGGGAAGAATCTAGAAGCAGTTTATTGTCTGTGCTGCAATGTAAACTCGGAGAAGAGGGGGAGAGAGCAGGAAGCAAAAACTAGACTGCCAACAGTTCCTTGTCAGCTGCCTGCACACCGTGCAGACAAGCCGAACCTTGAGTGGACTAGAGACTTTGCCTGGGACAAGCCGGGACCCAAGTCTGACCCTTACCCCAACATTTTTGGAACTGGATGAAAGCACCTTATCGGAATGTGTGAGAATATTTCTGGCATTGAAGGTTGAAGACTGAGCCTCAGAGTTAAAATAAATATTCAGGGTAAGGAAGGAGACAGAGAGGTTAAGGTTTTGATCAGATAGGAGCTCTGAGCTCACCCAGTTCACCTCACTACTTGGGTTCTCTCTGGTTTCATGTGCTCATCTACATAGCAGTTCATACAGCCTGCCCTTCTTGCATCTGTGGAGAAGGATTGAAGAAGGCCATTGATTTATACAGACAAAAAAGATAAAACAAGCCAAGTAAAATAAGGTACTTTGAAGCATGGACTCAGGCCTGAATATATTTGGTTATTCCCTGTGGATGGGAATAGCTATTCACAGTGCCTTATCCTATAAAACAGTAGAGATAGCAATGCAGGAAGAAACCAAAGTCTTAAGATAGTATTTTCACCTTCTTAAATAGAATCTGGGGGAATGACAGTGAGGCAGGCATATACTTACCTATGCACAGGAAAACAGAGAAAAACTTCTCATTCATCTTGCATGGTTATTTTATGGCTTAGAACTCTGCTTACCAGAAGGGTGACCTTATTGCTTGGTGCTTTCTGGGTTTCTCAAAGCTGCTGGGAGTTGCCCTGCTAGGCACTGAGATAATGTTTGTGGTCATCTTCACGTTATCGGGACTCGCAGGGCTGTTCTTGTCTCCCTAAATTCTCAGGGTCTTCATGGTTGACTGTTTCTAATCAGACACTGCTCTGATATACCCAGTTCCTCTGGAGCCAGCACAGGATGCTCCTGGGGAAGTGAAGCATGCAGTTCCTGAAGCCAGACATTCAGTCTCCACTGAGGACCATGGATGGCTGGGAAAGCCTCCCTGCTGGCCTCTGGCTTCTTCATCTTGGGATGGAGGGGGCACTGTGGCCAGCTTGCTGCTGAGAGTGTGGGCAGAGGCTGTCTGGCCAGGTCAAGGGTGGCTATGGGAGTTTCTGTGATGCTTTCTGCATCCATGGGGGCTTTCTTTAACAAGATCCCACGAAAACTCCATTTTCAAACACAAGCTTTGCACAGCATAAAGATCCAACAGGCGACAAGTCCACTGAAGGAAAACCTTTTCCTCTGAGAGTAAACTTTAAAAGTGACCTCAAATCTCTGTTTAAAGGCCATGAGAACATATATACAGAACATATATACATACACTTCTCAGTCACTGAAATACCTTACTTTCAACGACCTACTTCAGATGGTGTCAGTGCTCTGGGAAATGGAAGATTTACAAGAGCAAGTGTTCTGAATGCAAACTTGGGGTCTACAATAGTATTCCCGTATCTATGATGTCACTTCCTATAGTTTTTGCTTGTTTTTTTTTTCCCTCTCACTTCCTGAAGTTTTAATGACAGGCAGCTATGGTCTGAACACCACAGAATGAAAAAAAAACTTCATAATGTATAGGTGACATGCCATTCCAAGTAATATGATGAAGCTTGTGACAAGGTGTACATCATCCCTTCACCTGGTACATCCACCACACATCACTCACTTGTAAGCCATGTTGGAGATTAGGTCCAGAGCCATGGTATCTCAGAGCTTGTGTCTGAGTGACTTTAGGAGCAAGGTAGTATTCTGAGTAATTTGAAGACAGCATATCCTTACAACTGCTTTATTATGACAGTTATTCTAGTTTCATTCTTTAGTGATGAAATACTCTGAGCAAAAGCAGTGGAGAGAAGGGTTTATTTCATCTGACAGGTCACAGTCCATCATTGAGAGAAGTCACGACGGATTCAAGCAGGAACAGAGGTAGGGACTGTGAAGGAATGCTGCATGCTAGCAGCCTTCATTTCTTGCTGATGAGCTTATATGCTTGGCTACCTTTCCTCTCTGTCTCAGGCCCACCTGCCCAGTAAATGGTGCTACCCACAATGAGCAGGGCTCTCCTACATCACTTAATAATCAAGGCAGTCACCCCTAGGCATGTCTATAGGCCAGTCTCACCTAGGTGATCCCTCAATTGAGGTTTTTTTTTTCCTTTCTTTCTCTCAGATGACACCAGGCTGTGTCAAGTTAACAGCTGCAGATAACTAGGACAGCTATTGTCACCAATATCATTGACTAACAGGAATCTGACATAATCAGAAGAGGGATGGCATATGTGAGAGTCTACCAGCTTGCTTGTCTACCAGCAAGCCCCATTTCAGCCATTGCCTGGGAGTCTAGAAATATTTTCCTCAGGATCACAGGGAACTGCTGGGTGTTGTGAAATATTAGGCCTGCCTCCCGAGAACCACTGAACAAACTGTTTAAAACCAAGAATTTTCCATTAAATTGCAACAAAATGTTTTCTGTGCTAATCGCTTGCATAATTAATTCTTTATTGCCCTTAAAAATATTTCATTTGTGTAAATCTTTTCTCTAACAAAGTAAAACAAGAAGAGACAATAAAAATATTTCATCCTGCTCGAGGCATCAAAGGGAGCCTTTAGGTTAGAGATCTAGATGATTGGACCGTGGCAGAATAGTTTGGAGGGACGGGACATGTGTGAAAGCCAAAGGATGACTTTGTCTGTTGTTACTTAGATACCTCTCACTTTGCTTTTTGAGACAGGGTCTCTCACTGATCTGGGCTCACCTAGTAGGCTAGATTAGATAGCCATGGAGCTTCAGGAGTCATCTACCTCCATCTTCCCAGCCCTGGGATTGCTGGTACACACCACCACACCCAGCTTGGTCATGTGTACTCAGGATATTAAACCCAGCTCCTAGTGCTTCAAGGCAAGTACTTCAGCAACTAATCTATTTCTTCTGCCCTAAGGCATTTTTATTTTGGTAGAAATTGTTATGTAGACTGTTCTAGAGTACTGATACATCAGTGCAACAGTTAAGGGATGCTCTCATCTAGAAGCTTCAGGTCTGACTTAAGACAGAAAATGCTCATCATGTTTCTAGAAGAACATGTTTATAACTCCATGTTTTTTCTAAATTACATCTTTAGCAATACCATCTTTCTTTTTTTGTTGCACTTTAAACATTCTTTTTATGTATATGTGGATGTATGTATATATGTATACATATTCCTTATTATCATGGCAAGAATGACTGGAGAATTTCTGAACTGGAGGGTGCTCCATTTCAGGAGTTTGAATTTGGAGGTTCTCTTTTCCAGCTCTGGTTGGAGCAGGTCCCGTTGCACCCCATGTGTGCCTGGTGCTGGCAGAGGCCACAGAGGACACTGGATTCCCCCGACACTGGAGTTACACATGGTTGTGAGTCACCATGCTGGTGCCAGGAACTGAACGCAGTTTATCTGCAAGAACAGCCAGTGCTCTTAACCTCTGAGCCATATCTCCAGCACTAATATTTCATTGTTTTGTGAGCATAGAAATTTGGTTTAGATGCTTGTTTGAGGTAAGAGTACCAAGTTTAAAAGAAGAAAATACCACCAAGATGAACTAAACTACACAGTTCACCTTACCTATTACTGATGTTGATAATTTTCACCCAATTGAGTCCTATGTACATTTGAGATATTTTCAGAAACTGTGGGAACTGTTTAACTATTACCTTGATGCTTAACTTTGATTTATTGATCTTACATTAATTAATGTTATCAAATCTGTGGCACTTTGCTAAATCCAGACTATAACAAACTGAGTTATGATGCTTTTCAGTCTTACATTTTAGCTGTGAGGACCATACTAGGTGACCTTGTAGGAAATCTTGTTAATTTTATGTTAAGCTGACTCTGTCCATATTCATGATTCATGTGCACAAACTGTCTAGTTTGGTATGTTCTCTGAGGCAGTGGCTTTGCTAAGAAAATTGACATTTATATACATCATTCTATTTTCACAATAGGAAAACCAATGACCATTATGACCAATAACAATATAAATACACATAGTATTAATAAACCCCCACACAGTAGTTTTAGCATAAAACAGAAATTATAAAATTTCTCCCTGAAAGGCAAGCATTAGCTTTTGAAGAATGGCACAGAACTTTTTTGGTTTTTTTTCAATATCATTTTGGTTAATAACTCTTTTATTTTTAAATTTTTTTTCCCAGTTCATAGTTCTGGTTAAAAAAAAAAAAAATTCCTCAGCAGCTGCAGGTGTTGGATGAGCAAGTCTGGTGGCTACAAGTTGAGGCATAAGAAAGTCACAGGCCTAAGTACCTCCTGCTGTTTTCAGACTCCTTAAATGCTACACCTGTACACAAAGCTTCCTTCAGTCATTGTGTGACTGAGACAAGGACACTGGGAAATGCTGATGTCACTCCAGCATGGAGGCCACACTTAAGAATAGAGTATGTCTTAATATTGGGGAAAGGATTCAGGAGAATCTTGGACACCTGTCTTTGGAGATAAGAGATCAGTTGTCTGAAGTCCTGGTGGGACTGACCCTGATAGGCAGCACTAGGATGGCTAAGGGGTTTCCATGGCCCTTATTATTTTATCATGGGGAATTTCTGAACTGGAGGATAGGCATTCCAGGGATTTGAATATGGAGATTCTCTCCTCCAGCTCTGTTGAAACAGGCTCTCATTGCTCTTCAGCAGTGGGTAGGCAGTTCTTAAGGTCTTAGGGTGGCAGTGGGGTGGAGGCTGGGGGTTAGGCCACAGTGGGGTGGGAGGTGCAGGGGATTAAAGAATGTTCTCAGGTCTTTGAAGGGTGGCTACTGCAGAATGTTTAAGAAACTCGTTTATTCTTTGGTTGTACTTGCCCGTAAGAAGGATCTTAAATTTCAGTTTAAATAGTAGATGGGAAGTTGATCTTAACACTCATTTCTAGTATTGTTTTTTTTAACTTCCTTTCTTAAAGCACCAGTGGTCTAGAACACACCACTGCACTCTGAGACCCTTGGGCTCAGTGGTTGTCACACTGGTCACCCCCCCAGCTTCTCACTTTGGTATTTCCCATATTTATGGCCTCTGAAGTTCTGCCCAGATGTGAGAATTATTGAAGCTTAAGATAACCCCAATGGCATGCTCCATTGTTCAGTCCTTATTTACTTGGGGTAGGCTTGTGGGACAGAAAGAAGGCTGCTTGTTTATTACTGAGAAATTTCTGAGACTACGAACAACAGCCAGAAATTACCCCTGCCCATTTCTACAAAAATTGAGGCTGAGATGTGCCTAGCAAGGTCAAGGTCAAAAAGGTTAAGGAACTCATTTCACATTCTGTAGAGGATCAAAGCTGATCTCTGGATCCCTGAGATAGCTGTCTTTTTTTTATATAATTAAGAGGATCATGAAACCCTAGAGCCACTCAGACATCTCACCAGTGACATCATTGGCTTGTTGGTCCTGCAGACCTTACAATTTTTCTGATTGTCATCAATTATCACCCACCATCTAAGTCTGACAACATGCCATGTCTTATATTCTCTTTAAAAAGACAAGTTGCTAAGTGGCAGGTGAGGAGCTGGCCCCGGGTTAGGACTGTTATTGAATTCCTATCACAGGAGTAAAAGCAAAAACCACAGAGGGACCCCCGTGTTCCGCTTACAATGAGCTGGGTAAACATCTTAACAGGCATAGAAGATGTGAACAGATGTTCTAATCGCGGGTCTGTGAGAAACTGTTGTTTCCTACTTCTCTCTGGCCTGGCCTCTGAAACCCTCCGGAAGTGTCCCTTCCCAGTGGGGAGATCAGTGATTTATTGATTGTAGTACATAGGAGATTTTAGGAACTAGCAATACTTTTCAGGGGTTAAATACACCCTTACAGAGGTCAGCACTAACTCAGGCCTTCTCCACTCTAAGCTGACTGGGGTCTGGCACTTTGCTGCATTCCTATCTAAGTGGGAAGGGCCTCCTAGGGGAACAAAAGGGGATTCCTAATAGAGAATGTAGACATAAAACATTATCACAGAATTTAATTGTTTTCTCTTAATTTTTTTCCTCTTGAACAGAACAAAATAAGTGATGTGTAAATAACAAAATTTAAAGATTCTTGATGGAAAATACTGAGTAGTGTTGTCTCAGTCTTTAAAAATAAATTTCAAACTTATACTCCAGACATGTAGTATTGATCAAATAATCCGACTCAGAAACCTGAAAACTACATTACAGGATGCTTCCTTCTGTCCTGTGCTGAAATTCTGGGTCTTTGCTGTTATAATTTCTTGCCTGTTCTGCTTTCTAGATTCTGGAGCCTGGTTGGGAGAAGAGTTTGCTTTTGTGTTCCTGCATCATAGACTTATCCTTGATACTGATAGGCCATAGTGGCTGCCAATGCCAACCTCCTTCATACAGTGTTACACCGTGTGTCGGTTCTTTAGATTAAACTAGTCATTGTCGGTCACCGTAGAAAAACTTTGAACTCACCAACAGGCAGTTATTTTGTGATAAATGAAGATAATCCTTTACCTTAGCTCCTTTGAAAAGTTTCACTGACTTGCTGACTAGTTGTAGTAACAATTGACTCACATTTTTTCCTTTGGAGATTAAAACAAAAACAGTCAAGGAGATTTTGTGATAAACCAGCCTTCCCCAGGTGTGTCTGGTGTCTCTAGACTGGAGCTCTGGCACTTGATAGCTGCTGGCCTGGTACCTGAAGCTCAGGTGGTGACTGAAGAACTGACACACTGAAATCAGTTTAACTTGTTCAGTCAATGTGTGTGAAAATGCTAACATTTGGGGTATTATTCTAGTTTCTTTCTATTGCTGTGATTAAAACATTCCATAAAAGCATGATTAAAACATTCCATAAAAGCAACGTGGGGAAGGCAAGGAAGAGTTTATTTGGCTAACACATCCTGATCACAGTCTGTCAATTCAGCACCACCTGCCTGAACTACCTTCAGTGAGCTGAGGACTTCCTACATCAGTCATTCATCAAGATGATGCCCCCGACACTTGTCCACAGGTCTATCTGATGGAATCGATTCTTTGATTGACATCCAGATGACCCTAGCCAGTGTTGAGTTGGCAAAAACAAAACAAAGCAAAATCAACCAACCAGCTCATACATTTTGGGGCAAATGAAATATAACTTAGTGCTGATTTCACATTTTACTTTTATTTTATAAATTAAAATTTTTATTTTGTGTGTGCATGTATATGGGTGCAGTTGTGTATGTGCACTTGTGGTAGAATTACAAGAAAGGGCACTGGGTATATGTGAATACAACCAAAGCACGCCACATGCGTAGGTGGAAATGTCCCAATGAAACCTATTATTTTGTTTGATTAATTGATTGATATTTGTGGAGATAGGGGCCAAACTCTCTGTCTCATGGATTTTTACTCCCCCAAACAGAAACAAAACTCATATAAAGAGACTCCAGGTAAACATGTAACCAAAACCTGAAAATCTTGAAGGGATGAGGATGAAGTAACCCCATACAGTGCGTCATGCATCATGTGATCACATGAGGACCATGGAGGAACACACAGTTGACACAGGACACAGCCAGCCTGGTAAAGAATTAGAGTGAAGTCCCCAAGAATAGAAATAACCAAGGTTATAGGTACAGCAGAAAGGAACCCTGGTGTTTAGAAACAGAATGGTTGCTGTGATGAGCTTGCACCCCAAAAGGGGTAGTGTCATAAGACACTGAGGGCTGTAGTCATTTTTTCATTTTTATTCTCCAAAAGGCAGTCTTGAACCATAGAACACAAAACTCTTCACGGGATGGGAGTGAGAGGATCCTTAGTGAACAAATGTGGATACACATGTAAGTGCTGAAAATTCATTCAGGATTCAGCTTTAAAAATAGGATCATAAGAACTGTGATGCTAAGAACTCCATCTTAACTGCTAGTTAGGCCCAGAATATAGCTGAATTAGGACATTCTTAACCTGCTCAACTACAATGCAAGAATATTTGTCTAGTCCTAAATGCTTTGCAGTTGGCCTCTTTTGCCCATCACACATTACTTCATTCATTGGCCTTCAGTTTCTATTCTTTGCTGAACGTTTTCATTCGTGGCCACCCAAGCCTGATTTCTAGTTTCTGCCAGATTAAGAACAATTTTTTATCTGCTTGTAGTTGTTTTTACCAAGGCTATGACCAAATACCAGAAAAGAAGTCACTGAGGGGAGGGAGGCTCATAGTTTAAGATGGGATACACAGTCCACCCTGGTGGCACGTGAGGTGGCTGCTCACCTTATGCCTGGAGTCAGGACGCAGAGGACTAACAGCAAGTCGGGTTAGGCTGTGAAACTTCAAGGCCCACTTTCTCCAGCAAGGCTCTAGAGCATTCCAAAAACAGTACCCCCAGATGGTGCCTCAGTATTCAAATACATGACCATATGGGGGCACAGTTCATATTCAAACTATGCTATTATTGTAACCCACTGAACTTTCAAGTTAAGTTAATTTTTTTCCCTGGCAAATTTGAACCTTTATTCTTTCATAAAGAATATTCTGAAAAAAGATAGATGGCCATTTATTCCCTTTATAATTTTCAATGACATTAAAATATTTTATATGTATGAGCCAGTGAAGGCTGATAGCTAGTTGTCTGGGGAGGGCCTTGAATCAGGGATGCCTACCAGGTTCATCAGTAGACAGGCCACCCTGGGCCCAGGAGGAGAGAATTACAGGACACATGAAATGCGTGAATCACAAGGTCCACTCAGCAATTTGCAAGATAGCAAGGGAGAAGAGACACAGCAGGTCAACATGGGCAAAACAGAGCCAGCAACAGACAAGGAAGATGATGGCTCAAGGCACATTTGCATGTGCAGGCCTTCCCTGCTCACAAGGTGGTTGCAAAATTAAAGCAAAGGTGCAATGGCTAAAACCATGGCTCTCAAAGACTGTCGGCTATAGCGCTCTGGAACAGCATATATGCTGTCTTACAGGGAACTTTGTAAGTATCCCTGTGGTGAGGAGTGTCTTTCTGCATCTTCTCTGGGGTTAATCTAATACAGAAGTTCTTAAAGCTGGAGACTTGTCTCCTGGATGTCTGCAAACAGAGGCTGCAGGGTGGTGGATGAAAAAGATGTGATTTTGCTGATGAAGAGACTGCCTGCGAAAGAACATGGGCAGCTTCAAGAAGCTGATAAAGGCTGGGAAATGGAACAAGAAATTCGGTGGAGCTGCTCAGTGAAATTCATAGCAGATTTTAAAACTCCAGTGATAACATCCTTTTATTTATTTATTTATTTTTCTCTTCTCTCCTCCTGTCCCCTCCTGTCCCCTGCTGTCCTCTGCTGTCCCCTCCCATCCCCTCCCCTCCTTCTCTTGGCACTGTTGTGCTACTCTGGCAGGAATAAAGGAGTCCTGCTAAAAGTGAATCTGGTGAGTGAGGGATGGATAGTCATGCTGGCACACACCCATTTGCAGGAGGCCACAGGCCTAGCCATGCTACCTCAGTTAGCATCTGTAGCTTGGTCTGCTCTCTGCAAGCAGAGCTTGTCTGAGGACGGAACTGGTGGCTAACACACCATAACTATCAGCTTGAAATGACACAAACCATGCCTTAAGAATATTTGATATTTGCTTAGCCTTTTCATCTGTCTGTCTAAAACTAAAAGTCTTATTGCTTTTAAAGTTGATATTGAATATCGCAAACCCATTTATTAGATCTGTTTCCCAAGTGTGGTACCCGCCAAATGACTGTAATTACTTCTGGGGTCTGAGCGAACTGTGTTTGCTCTCTCCACTCCATCTCGTGTTTACATCCTCATCTCCATGCAGCCCAGGGTGTTAAGCAGCTCCTTTGAGGCTCATTTGGTCACTGGAATCCCCAGAGCTGGGTTAGTGCCCTCATATAAGATGCCTGGGAGCTGTTTCCCAGTGTGAAGCTTCCATATATGGACTAGAGACCCAATCTGTCCACAGCTTGATCTTGGATTTCCTAGTCTCCAGAATTCTAAGAAAGAACTCATTCTACTGTTGCTAAGACACTCCATTTATGGCGATTCAATAGTATTTCTAGTGAGGTAAAATACTTACGGCTTTTATTTTTTTCATTCCTTCCCTGAATTATTATGGGCTGTACAGAATACATTAAGAGGGAAGTTAGTCACAATAAAGCAAGAAGCAGCAAGGGCCAGAGCTACAGTTTACATCTGGAATGTTCTCAAGGGCCCAATTCATGCTACCAGGAGATGGTAGGAGCTTTGAAAAT
Source organism: Sigmodon hispidus (assembly GCA_004025045.1). Lineage (NCBI taxonomy): Eukaryota > Metazoa > Chordata > Mammalia > Rodentia > Cricetidae > Sigmodon > Sigmodon hispidus. Next base: position 18,864 of record PVIH01002061.1, read on the forward strand.
TGAGGCTTGGAGGAAAGTCTTCTGGCTCTTGGGTTACTGGATTGTGCTCTTGAGGTCTTCAGTACGCTCTTTACTACTTCTTGCCATGAAGTTAATGGCTTGGCTGCCCTGAGCTAACTGTCATGAAGTGATGAGGATGTGCAGAAAAGAGAATGGGTGGAACCACCATGGTAAATAGGACAGAGGTTCCTCAGAAAATTAAAAAAACAGAGCTATCACTGTGTCATCAACCCCACTCATGGGTTCACATAGAAATAAATTGAAACTAGGATTGTAATGAGTTCTGTGCACTCTGGGCTCACTATCATTCTTTACAAAAGCCAAGACACAGAAGCAACTGAAATGTCCATTTTCAGGCTAATGGACAAGGGCAATGTGGCACCTACACACAAAGGACAATAAGTCTTAGAGAAAGGAAACTACAATCTGTAGCAATGTAGGAAAACCCTCAGGGAATTGTGCTGAATGAGCTGAAACAGCAGGACAGATGCCCACACAGTTGCCCTCACAGAAACAGAGTGGAGGGACCATCAAAGTTATGAGGCTTTCTTATAAATGATGAATAAATGTCAGCGATCTGCACACCATATGTACATTAACAGCAACACACTGATTACTGAAAACATGCTAAGGAGGACCTTGTGCTAAATATACTTACTGCACAGATACAAGATAACAATAAAGATGATGGGAACTCTGGAGGTGATTGATAGGTTTAGTCCTGGAGATGATGATGGCTTCCTGGGTATAAACATCTTCAAATCCTTCATGTTATATACATCAAATATGTACAGCATTTTGTATGTCAGCCATGCCACACAAAGTGATTAAAATGAAACAATCTGGCAGCTGTCGATCTCCTGAAGGTGTCAAGAAAGAAATTCAGTCAGTGTGGAGTCATTCTGTTGCCAGAGCTCCAGAATTCTTGATGGCACCTCCATGTTCTTCCCTTTGTGGCTCTCTGCAGTGGCTCTGAGCAGGTTGTCTTGAGAATCTTCTAGCACTTTGGGCTAGACAGACTAAACAGAAGTGCTGGGTTTTGTAGTTACTGCAAACTTCAAAATTTCTCTGTTTAGTCTTATGAGTGAGGCAGGCGAGGAAGTCACATCAGCTTCTCAGTGGGCACAGCCATTTGTGTGCAGGGACAGCCATGTCTGTAAACATTTGTAATATGTAGAGCGTTCAAAGGGTTGGCGCCAGTTTGCACACGGGAAGAACCACATCTAAGGATAATTACAAGAGGGAAAGGTGGCTGAAAAATGATATGTGGCGTTCATTCCAAATCTGAAATGGCTCCACCAGCAGATTATGATGTTTTCAAAGAACTAACAGATCAGGATCACCATTGCCTGCTAGCTTAGCTGGAGAAAACTGCAGTGATTGATAAAGATGTGAAGTGAAGGGTAGAAACCCCAAAGGTTATATTTCCACAAACACCATTCACATGTGGCCAGTCTCATCTCTGCCTTTCCCCGTGTGAGAGCTGATTTGTGGCTGTCGGACATGGTCTGAAAGACTGTTTTCAGACTGTAGAGAATAAATGAATAGTCCCCCAATTTGTATATTTCCCATGACATTGTGAAGCTGGCTTTCTTGCTTACAGGAACCCCTCTGGGTGTGAAGTTTCAGCCATTTTTCTAAGGGTTAGGACTGACTTTTGTGGGAGCTGAATGAAGTTACTGAATCTCTGCTTTCATTGAGAAGTTCTTTTTCCCTTCCTATCCGAAGAGTGAGAAGGCACCGTGGCTATTATCGTTAGGCTTTAAATCTGCTGCCAACCTCCCCTCAAGTACGAAGTAAGTAATGAAGTGGTTTTGGTTTTTTTGTTTTTCTGAAAGTCTATGTCCATCCAGCAGTTTTGTTAAATAATTAACCAGTGGCCAATATAATCAAATTATCTTCTTTGGGCTGGAAAATTGAATTAAACCGTTCAACGTCACAACAATAAAACAGTTTTTAGGCAAATGTTATAATTGAACTGGATATGTGTTAATGTGATTCAGATTTTCTAGACTGGCCAAGTGGTCATTATTTGCTGATCTGTCACAACCAGGGCGGAGCAGCCATCCAGCTGCTGTTCTGTTCATGTCACTGGGCTGTCAGTTCCTCAGAGGTCAGTCCTGAAAAGCTAAAGACATTCAAGTGTCCCTATCACCTCATGGCGTAGCTGGTCACTAGTGACACTCTCGGCAACTGTTCCGTACCACACTAGGTCTGAGAAAGGGAGGACTGTGAAGGACTGTTGCTGTGGAGAACAGGAAAAGACAAAAGAGAATTACAGTGAATTACTGAATAATGATAATAACTTATTCTAAATGTCATTTTAGTGCTTTATATTAAGAGATGGCATGGGAACAAGGAAGAAATGGAATGATAAACACATGGCAAAACCAGTGCCCACGCCCTGTATACCAGCCATCCTCAAACAGCAAGTCCAAATCACGGTGACAGCCGAGACCAACATCCAAAGAGCCCAGCCTGGGCTGAGCCTCCAATGCAGAGTGGAATTTACAAGACATGTTTTCATTTTCACTCAAGTCAGGGAATTTATTCTTGCTTGAGACTGCTATGGTTCACACTGAGTCAGGAGAACCTGCCATGAGGGGCCACAGCTGGGGCTGCATTTTAGAGACAGAGAGAATGGCCATTAGCCACAGTCCCCATGACATCTCTCTTCTTTGGGGTGGACCAGGGGAGAGAGCAACTGGAGGCTGGTAGAGCCTGGACACAGAGAGACACTTCCATCATTCTGTCCCCTGCCCTTTGCATCGTCCTGATTTGCTTTGAGCTGTATGGAGCAATTTCTATCCAGTGGCCTCTTCTGTTTTTCTCTCTTGTCTGCCTCTTTGTTCTACACATTAGCCACTGAACTCCTTTCCTGAGGAGATCTCCAAAGTTACCTTTGATTTATTCTTGTGTGTGTGTGTGTGTGTGTGTGTGTGTGTGTGTTGTGAGCAGCCTGACAGACTTGGGTGCTAGAAAGTAGTCTGGGTTCTTTCTAAGAGCAGTACTCACTAGCCTTGCAAGAGCAGATGCACCACCTCCCCGATCCCCTAAATTGACATTTTAGGTTAGTATGCAAAGACATGGATTTTCCATGGCACTTCCTCCATAGGTCACTGTAGTCTCTTTGCTTCGTTACTCCTCTGCTTTGCCACCCCGCCCTGTCTGTCCTCTCCACTTCAGCTTTCTTATTAATGAATTCCATCACCCTTTATTTTATTCCCTATTTGCAATCTCTTCCTCCCTTTTATGACTCCTCATTTTATGACTTGTACACACGCCTTTAAGTGTTCACTTACGTACACACACATATAATTTTAAATCTTGATTATACATGAGAGAGAAAATGTGTGTGGTATTTGGCTTTCTTTCCACTTCTGGTTGCTGCACTTAATATAATGGTTTCCAGTCTCATCTAATTTCCCAAAACTGTCCTGATTTTACTGTTCTTTATGGCTGCATGTACCACATTTCCTGTCTATTCATCTGACAGCCAGCCAGATCGAGTCTCTATCTTACTATGTAAGCAGTACTAACCAAGGATGCATAAGTATCTCTGTGTCTCATTGGTTTAGAGTCTTTGGAATGTTTACCCAGCAGTAGTGGAGCTTTTGAGGCCACACAAATTTCCCTTTCCAAGATTATCTTTATCCTGCTCAAAGATTATCTTTGCTGATTCTGTCCGCTTGTCTTAGCTTCAGCTGTAATTTGAAACCGTCTAGAATCATCCAAAGAAGTCTTGGTGTGAGACTACTTAGATCTGATTGGCCTGTGGCCATCAGGAATTGCCTTGATTGGTTGTTGATTGACATGAGAAGACCCGTTCCACTGTGGGCAGTGAACCCCTGGGCAGGTCATCCTGGGTTGTATAAGAAAGCTGACTTAATATGAGCCAGAGGGAGCAAGCCAGTGCACAGCATTCTTCCATGGTCATTCCCCTCCGGTTCCTGCCTCTAGGTTCCTGTCCTGACATTCCTCAGTGATGAACTGTGACCTGGAAGTATAAACTGAAATAAACTCTTTCCTCCTTAAGTCGCTCTTGGTTAGACTATTTCATCACAGAGCAGAAAAGAAATCTGGAATGGTACCAAATATGATTTAAGTAGTGGAATTAATATCTGCCTGTAAGGCTCTCTAGAGTAGGCTTTCTCTTGTCTTCAAGCCTTAAAGCCTGTCCCTTGGCCATCACAGGTAGTGAGTTGCTAGGAAACTCATCCCCTGGTGTGCAAGCTCTGACATGACACATGATTCAGTGTGGGTGGGGGCCTAGGAGAAATTCTAATTTCTGGTTTCACTGTTGGAATGTGCCAAAGATCACACATGTAGGCAGGTTCACTACCATTGAGCTGCATTCCTTTATTCACACAGGGCAAAGTCGTATAAGTTCTGTAACATGCTGTTTCCACTGGTGACTTGTGCTTACATCACATGCACAGTACAGAAGGCTGTTCTGAGTGTCCATCTCCACTGTTAGCCTCATGGGAAAATGTCCATATAATCCAGTGTAGAAATAGTCGCTTTGTGCCCTTCCTTATGCACTGAATGGTCAGAACAGTCCCAGGAGTGCTTAGGCTACTTAGAGACAGCAATACATGTGGCAGGGCACAGTTACTTAACCTACAGAATTTTTATTTCTTTTGGAAGGGCTCAGGAGGGATGCATGGTATCTTACTGGTACCGAGAAAAGCAATTCTCAGAATTGATGCTCTTTGTGTTGAAATCTCGTCTCTCTGTTGTATGTAGTCTTGATCAATCTGGGAATCACAATTTCTGTGTTAAAGAATGTCAATAAAAGCTGGCATACAGAGTTAGTTGAATAAAAATATCTGGAGACAGATCTACAGAGAACTTTGTCTATAGTTATTTTGGGAAACCTTGGGGGGGGGGGGTGTTGGAGGTGGATCGGTGAGAAGCAGTTCCAGTGAAGGGATTTGCTCTTTGGCTATAGATAGCCGATGGTGACTGAGGAAGCTCCAGAAAAAGATATTTTATAGGGATGCACAAGTGCCCAGGAACTGTGTAGCTGAAGCTCTGTTTTCAGGCCTTGGGAGAAGCAGTTATGATAATAACCCAAAGTTATGAACAGTGGCTATAAAATTCTCTATTTTTATTTTGGAACTATAAACATTGATTCTTTCATTCTGAAAATATTTCAAAGATTGTGTTCAAATGTTGTCCATGCTGGGCAATGCCTGAAAACACGGTCCTGATGCCAACCTGCTTGCTATCTACATTATAAATTTTAAGATGTGTTTTCGTTCTGGGAGTCCAAGGCAAATATCCCTTTATCTACTTTTCAAAAATTTCTAATCTTCTAGCCAAAATGGAAAGTTTTCTTGTTTGTTTAGAGCTTATCATTTGTTTTGTGTTGTGTTAGATGCTGGGAAGTAAAGACTCTAAAAAAAAATCAAAGCAACAGCAACAATGATGTTGGAGCTCCTGGAAACACAGAACCCATTGGCGAAGTTCTGTGCGCTCATGTTTTCTGAGGAAAACATCTTTGGAGGAAGGAGGGGGGGAGAGAAGGAAGCTCTGTAGGGAGGACAGGAGAACACAGGGCCTGAGCTTGCACTACTGTGCTGGTCAAAGATAAGAAACAGGCCTGGGACACAGTGCCTGCCCCTGCAGCGTCCAATGGCAGTGGGACAGGAGACAGTGGTCAGCAAGACCGTCGTGTCTTGACTTTTTCCTTCTCTACTTCTCCTTTCTTTTCTTTCTTAACTTTTTTATTCATTCATTTGCCTTGATGTTTGCCCAGAACTGGAACTACAGACAGTCACGAGCTGCCATGTGGGTGCTGGGAACCGAACCCTGGTCCTCTGGAAGAGCAGTCAGTGCTCTCAACCGCTGAGCCATCTCTCCAGCCCCCTCCATCTTCTTTCTATATTTTAATTTCACGTACTTTTAGGTTCTGGTTTCTGGCCTGCGAATGTAGTCTCTAGATCAAATGACATCTCGATGGTTAGGGCTGAGGGGGTGTGACTGTTTAGCTCCACAATTCTGAAAGATGGATTGGTGCTGGAGAGTGATGGCATGGCACTCAATGGTGGGAAAGGAGAGGATTTGGCAAGGACTAGAGATTGACTGGAAACAAATTCTGACAGTACAAACCCCTTAAGCCCTTAGACCTGGCCCAGAATGTTTGGTGTTTGCTGTTAAAGATATTGAAAGTGTTGCAAAGACAATCAAAGATCATTGGTTCTTTTGCAATCACCTTTGAACCTCTCTTTTAAGAAAAATGGGATAAGAGACATCCAGTGCATGCCATCTCATCTATCTATACCCATATCATCTATGTCTATATCTGTCTATTTATATATAGATATGTGTGTGTATGGAAAAGAAAGTGAATAAACACCCGGTACACAAGCTTTTCAGCAGAAGGTAGATCATTAAAGAAACAATCTGAAGGAGCCTGGAAAGAGCCAAGGGCCCATGTACAAATGTGAAAATGGATTAAATTTAAATAGTTCCAGTGTCCAGAAAAGATTTTTTTTATTACTTCGATGATTCCTCTGTGACACATAAGAAAAAATACAGCCAGTCAAAAATAAAGTTGTAGTGTGCAAACCCCACCAGGAACAGAAATAGCCAGTCTTTGTCAGGTTTCCCATTTATTTATACACTTCTCTGCACTATGGAGACATCTTGGATACTTTTTTGTGGTCTTTTAAGGAATTTTAAGAAAAAACATGAATAAATTTAAAAATATTATGACTTCAAAGAACTATAAATGAAGGTTTTTGGAGACAATTTGTAGATCTGGAGAATGATCGAGTTAGATGATTCATAGTGATTTCCTCAGGCTGACAGACAGAAGGGAAACCCGATAATCTAATGATTCTTTCGGGTACCTCTGTCTATGAGCCTTTTATTGTTTCCTGTTCAATAGTGCTCCTTCACACAGAACGCTAAGAAGGGGGCACTTTTCAGATAGAAAACATTTTCTCTAGTTGCTGGTACCCAAAGGGCTGGAGCTGCAGTGACCTGGAGAGTTGAAAGAGGGCTGGGCTGGTAGGCTGCTCTTCCCTGGGTAGTGAGGGTTGATGCCTCACTGTGGTCTCTGCTTCTCAGGCAAGCCTCTTTTTCTTGGCATTTGTGGAGATCCTTTCCTAAAGAGCTGCTGAAGAGAAAGGTTGTTCATCTAGGGACCCCCGGGGTGACACTTAGTGTTTTAGCACTTCGTGTTGCAGGGCAAACACACCTTGAGATTGAGGTGTGATCTTTCCAAATAATTCCAATTGAATGTATATGTTGTAAGAAACTGTCAGTAAAGAAACTGTGCAAAATCAGGCAGAACAGCAGGGCATTCCTTTCCTGGTGTAGTGGGGAAACTCCAAGACACTGTAATGTTCCTGAAGCTTGACCCTGCACACCACTGAATGTCGGAAAGTCTTCCACAGGACTGTCTCCTGCTAGGGTCCTCAGCCAGGTGCCCCCTCTCTAGGATGGTCGGTATGACAGACATTGTCATAGCTAAGTCCCACAGCATACAAGTGGTGCTATAGATGTACAAAGGAGCAATCCTACAAACCTCAGCGGCACAAGGAAGAACAAGGTGTTTTGCAAGGCCAAGAGACTTGACGGTGGCATTTGTCTCCTCTGGATGCAGGGCTCAGTGATGCTCACATCCACCTTACCCAGACTACCTGCAGCAGGGACATCTGATAGCCAATGTGCTACTGTTGATATTTGTTACCATTTACTTCACTTCTATATGTGCCCAGGGACAAGGAGAAGAACTCATTAAACCAGCAAAGGTGGTAGGAGTCTCCAGGAGAGAAGTGAGTCTTGGAATCTCCATCAACTTTCATAGTATGTGAGAGAATCCGTTCAAGTCATGACATTGGATTGTAAAAGCACATTGACTGTAATCATTTTTGAGCCTGAGCTACCAAGACAGCTATGACCTTTGCTGAATGCATTCTGCTTTAAAAGACACAGAGCACAGGACAGCGTGTTAGGAATCTGTCTTAGCACCTGAAGCCAATGGCAGTTGGCCTGGCCCCGCCCTGAGTGCTGACGTCAAGCCCCATTTAAGAAGGAGTCCCTTTGCCTACCTTTTCTCCCTTTCGTCTTCCATACCCCCCCATTAGACAGCACTCTCCCCTCCCCTGTCTCCCTCCCAATCTTCTCCTCTTCATAATAATAAAGTCATTCTACATAGACCCAGTCTAAGTGTCTCCTGCCGCTGAGCCCGCCCCCCTCCATCCTTCACCATCTGCCAGCCACACCCGGTAAACATTATATCAAATCAAAACATAACATAGTCCATTGATGGTAAAATTCATTTGCAGTTCATTAAGTGGGAAATTCATTATGTGCTTGTAAGTTGCATAGGAACTGTGTTTTTGTTTGTAAATTGTTAATTCAATTAAGAAGAGGGAAGGCCTGCCAGACTCCCATGGTGAAGGTCTTATTGAACCACTCGTTCAAGGCATCCCCCTATGGGCTCTGCATAGCACTAGCTTTCATTCACTTCCCAGAAAATGAAATAATAGCATTCTTCTTTATAGCAGGATGAAATTCCATTTTGTGTAAGTACAAAATTGTCTCTAACAATGTCTTTGCTGATGGACATGTAGGCTCATTCCATCTTTCTTTTGTTGTGCATAGGGCAGAAATGAACATGGATGTGCAGATGCCCCTGTGGTGTGCTGATATATCCTTCAGGTGCATATCCACCTGGGTTACATGGCTGTTGTATTTTCAGTTTTTCTGAAGAACTTCTGTACTACTTTCTCCCTGTGTTGTGTAAGGGTCCCTTTCTCCACGCCCTGGCCAGCATCTGTTGTAACTTGTTTTCTTATGGCCAGGATAAGAAGGACTCCCAGTATCGTTTAACTTGTGCTGGCCTGGTGGCTGAGGGTGGTGAACATGTGCTCATAGGTCTTGGCCATTTGTACTTCATCATCTGGGAACTTCATGTTCATTATATTGCTTATTCATTCATTGGGTTGTCTGGGTTCTCGGTGGAGGTTCTTGTTTTTATTTTTTTCCATGCCTTTTCTTCTTTTTTACTTCTTCTATATTCTGAATGTTAATCCTCTGTCAAAAGTATAGAAAACAAACTTTTCCCCCCTCATGTGGGCCGTCCTGTTTCCTTTTCTGTCCAGAAGCTTTTCAATTCAATATTGTCCTATCTGTCAGTTCTCGGCATTATTTCTTGAGCATTAAAAAACTTTTCCAGAAAGTCTGGGCCCATGCCCACATCCTGAAGTGTTTTCTCCTAAAAGTTTCAGAGCCTTGCCCTCATGTGAAAGTCGTTGACCCTTCTTGAGGATGTAACGGTGAGAGGCAGATGGGTAGTACTCTCAGCACTGTTTTTGAAGAGACATGTTCTCTACTTTGCATGCTTTTGGCTTCCTTGTCAAGAATTGGGTAACTTGGGCTGTGTGGCTTTATCTGGGGACCCTCTCTTTATGCAATAGCTTTAAGAATGGTGGCTGTGAGTTCTTCTTTAAAGGTCTGCTAGAATTCAGCAGTGACTCCATATGGGCCTGAGAAATTTTCTTTTCCTTCTTTCTTCCTCCTTCTCCTTTTTAACTTGGGAGACTTTATTATTATTATGTCAGTCTCCTTGCTTGCTACATAACTATTCAGGTTGTTTCTAGTCTAGCCCTGACAGGAGAGGCCAGCTCCCATGATCCACTTCAGAGTCATAAAAGGAATGCCTCAGAGTAGTGAAGGGATTGGATAAGAAACTTTTTATCTGGGATAATTATGAACTATCTAACTGACTGATAAACAAATAAACATATATGCCTTCTCATAGTGTCTTTCTTTTTTTACTTCTTAAAAATGGTCTCTGACTCTTTCTGTCTCTAATTAGTCACATATCTCCACATTGCTGCATTCTACACATACAACTACATGTCTTACTTTACATACATTTGATCAAACATCTTTATACACAGTTACATTTTCACATGTCAACACCTCTGTCTTCTACATCTCCTTTCATACGGTTTCATCTTCTTTGCCTCCACAGTTACAAATCTCCATGCAGCCATAGCTATTTATCTCATGTATAATATTTTACATTGCTCTTACACATTCCCTTACAGCTCTTTGCACAGTTGCTGTGCATAGCACCAGCTCTTTTTCATAGCTCACATCTCTCTCACACACATATGCTCCTTCTACATCATTCACTCACTTTTGCTCATCATGCTCTCTTCATTCATTCTCTCACATAGCTATCACTCTCTTTTTAGGCTTCTTCTTTTCCTCTTTTTTCTTCTTCTCTTTCGTATCTCATTCAGCACACATACCCTCACATTCATACATACTTATTCCTTCTATCTTTCCTTTACATTGTTACTGCTCCTTCTCTCATTCATACATACTCATTCCACACTCACATTCTGCAGAGCTTCATCCCTACATTGCTGCTGTACCCCCTATATTGCCAAACTCTGGACAAACACATGCTTCATTTTCAGAGCCCAATTCATTCTCATAACATATGATATCATATTGTTTTTCTCTCAGGCTAGTAAGGTAAAAAAGACTGGCCAGTGTAAATGCTTGGCCTTGAAAGTAACTTTTTCCCCAACAGAGAATGACATTGAAATTCTGTTATAACAATAACAGTAGCAGGTTGACCTTGAGTGGTCAGGGTACATGTAGAAAGTCAACTATTGCAAGGGGATATGTCTTAAAACTGCCTGGCCTTGATTTAGCAATAAACAATACTTGGGAATTAGTCTTTGTATATTTTCTGCAGGAACAGTTTGGTCTGTTTGAATTTGTTCTGAACTTTAAAATTAGTTGTCTTTGAGACTGAAACTACCAGTACTTTCCTGTGTCAGTCAAGAAGAATATTCTGGTATTATTTCTCTATATTAGACTTGACTATCCACAACTACAAGTGTGCCCAAAGATGTAAAACACACTACTAAAAGGTTCTGGAAAGAATCTCACAGCTATTCTTAATAGGGAGGTATAACAGTGATACCTAAGAAAGTTACAGACAGAAAACAACCTGTGTCCACAACCAATCATCCTACAGGCTCTGCCTGTTGGGGCCAGATGACAGATATCTCCATGGACTTTGCCTAAGGGGGCCATATTATGAATGTTGGTTTAGTGGGACTCCTCCACAGGCTCTGCCTAATGGGATTCCTCAATACAGAGTCATTCATGTGGTAGGTCGACCTGTAAAATACTGACTGCTATCTTCTGTATACTCCTATGGCCCTCAGCAATTGTCTCATTGTTTTATTTTTGTGGGTTATATATTATTGAAAATGTATCCACTTCTTCTGGCTTTTTCAGTTTGAATGGAAAATAAATGTGGTGGCTAATCTTATGTTAACTTGACTAGACCTTGAACCAGCTAAGAGACACTCTTCCATGTGGGTCTCTGAAGGAATTTCCTGGAAGGATTATTCTGAAGGAGAGGAGGCTTATTCAGAATGGGTGGCACCTTCTGGGGCCTGCCTGCTTGTCTGCCCTCTCTCTGTCTTATGAGAACACCTGCCCTGGTGCTGCCACTGTCCTTTGATATCATCAGAGCTAGCCTCTTTGGCCTTCTAGCATGGACTAAAGAGCCATGGCTTCCCAGGAACCCTGAAGGCACTCAGTGCCATATTGGAACTATTGAAGTTCCCAGCCTTCAGTTATTGTTGGAATACCTAGCCCATAATGCATGAGCCAATCTAATAAATCTCTTTTGTAATATATACTCATTCTATCAGGCCTTTTCCTCCAGGGAAACTTGACTCATGGGGTATGTTTTGAAAATATGCCTTATTGACCCTGTAGGCTCCATTCATGTCTGCTGAAATCTCTTTAATTTCTTGTTTTAATATTTCAGATCATGTCTCTTTTAGTTGGTTTGGATCTTCTGATTGTGGATCCTCTTGTTTCCATCTTAGAGACAAGTTGCAACACTGTAATTATGGAAGGAACTTCACCTGGCACTTTCCAAAATGTTTGGTGCAATGTGAACAGTAGATACAGACCTGGAGCAGACACTCAGATGCTAGGAACCCTGGCAGAGCCCCAGAACTCCACACTATGGGTTGCTCTCTCTGATTTGAACATTGTGAAACTTCCTCCCATAAGGCCATAAATACTGCCTTCGACACAAGGTTGAAGCTGTGTGCCTGCAGCTTGGAGAAAGCAGAGGAGATAATGTCAACTTTAATTCCGGTGTTTTTCCAAACACAAAGAATAGGCCAAAGGTCACAAGTGGAAATTAAATAAAAATGGAAAACAGATGTTAAGAAGCTCACTAGTAATGGAAACACAAGAAGCAATGAAAATTATTAAAAAGAAAACACAGCTAAAAATATGCACACAACCCAGAAAGCAAGGGTCTTGGGAAAGTTTTGTTTTTATATTGATGCGTTTAGGAAACCCTAACTTTTTAATATTTCCTAAAGTGATTTAATTTCTTATATTCTCTTACATTTAGAGGCAGAATTCAGTAGTAAAGAAGACAGAACTTCTCTGCAATATCCCAAGAAGCTAAGAGACCCAAAGCACACTAGAACTAGTCAGAACTAGAGTTCAGTTGAAAAAGGACGCTTGTCTTTGAATTGGCCGATTGCCACTTTCAAAGGTGCATTGATTCTTAGACCTGCTTCCTGCTCAGATCCGGGCACATGACCTGGGCATCATCAGGGACAAGCCTGTTCTGGGAGAACAGCTGCTGAGGCAGAATTTCACTAAATGACAATGCACATCCCAATTGGAGATTCCCCCATTTCTTTATTTAAAAGGAAGCTCTGTGTTTGATGTGTGCTGACTTTTATAGCTGATCTCCAGTCAATAAAAGATGTTACAAAGTCAGTGGAAATACCTAACTCTATGTGTGACATTTTGGAATGTTATAAACAAATACACAATGACATCTAGACTCTGCCCTGAAGCTTCTTCCTGTGTTATCTTTTAAACAGTCGGACAAGTCATAAAACAAAACCAAAACCATATTGTAACATGGCTGAGAAAGTTCTAGCATTTAAAGTAAAACCAGAAAAGAGAGATGATTAAACATACATATCCCCCAGCATGTCTTCCTACCCACAGGCTTCCTCGGAGGTTTTCTGGGTGCCTCTGAGCATCCCTGCTGGTTAATATCGACCAACTGACTGAGAAGGTGGCAAAGGGGAGTTGGCACACCTTCGAGGCAGCTATGTAATTAAGAGGAGATAATTAAGGATCATTGCTGGATGTGCTTATAGCAGGCATGTAATTACAGAGGAAGAGTCAGTGCAGGAGCCAGGATATGAATGCCAAAGTATGCTCAGAAACCTGGACCCTAAAATCACTTCCTCTGTGGGAGGGAGGTCATTCCAGTCTTGTGCTTTGCAGGCTCTGCCAGTGTGGACCAAGGCTGAGCCTAGGAACCTCTGTGTCCAGCCCTGGCAGCCTTAGCAAATCATCCAGTCTTTTCACTGCTCATCCCAACCTCCCAGACACAGTCCAGGACATTCCATTTTTATGTGTGTTTGTATTTTCTCAGGAGTAGACACATTAACAGGATGAGTTTAACCATAGTTCAGTTTATTTATGATCCTCTGGTTAAATGTTAATAGCCTTAAGTCAAGTATCCAACACAAGAATTTGGAGCCGGGGATGTTGCAGGCTGTATTTAGTGGCTACTCAACAGCATTAACAACCAGCTGTTTCTTTTATTTTGTTGTATTTTTAATTACACGTGTGTAGGAGAGTTAGGATCTACAAACCCATGAATGCAGATGCCCTTGGAGGCCAGAAAATGGTGTCAGAGTCCTGAAAGTGGAGTTACAGGTGGCTGTGAAATACCTGACATGGGTAATGGGAACTGAATTCAGGTCCTCTGTGATAGCAGAAAATATTCTTAACCAAGGAGCCATCTCTCTAGCCCCTCTACTGAATTGTCATTAGACCAACATCTTCCCTTTCAAAGAGGACATTTAGGCAAAGTGACATCAAATAATTTGCCCAAGGTCACACATCTAATGAGTGGCAGAGCCAAGTATGACTTGTAAATGTGCTCCCTTGGCCACTGTACCACGTCTTTGTCCTTTTTTTGACCATTTCCTTATTAATTTAGATGAAAATGTTAAAATATTATTGTTTATTTGTATGGAGAGGGATGGAATTCACTCAAAATGTCTAAATCAGCCTAATGTTCTGGAGAGAGCTTGAGCCATCCACATGTGACTTGTCATGCCATCAACTGTCATTTTCTAAGCTCTTTATCAACTCTTCCTGCTGTAGTGTGAATAACCCTTTGTCCCAAGGTGTAACAAAATTCAATGAGATAGAATTCAAAGGCTAATTTAAATGATAGGAGTTGATCTCAGGTCCCTTCCAAAGGTAGTTTCATCTGCATCCCAAGAGTTAATGCATACTGCAGAGAAGGTGATTGAAAATTCAGGGTGATGGGGGAATCTAATAAGGAAAAGCAAAGACTCCTCACAGTATGAAACAAACATACAAAACCCAACAACACACACAACCAAAAACCAAAAACCCAAACCCAACTTTGCAGGAACAACAACCCCTGCCTAGCCTCCACAGAGCTGGCACAAGTAGAGGAAGTTCACTTACACTGGTACTGCCTCAGACACCTATAATTTTTATTAAGACACAACATTATTCCATAGCTGTCCTCTACAGAGGCTCCCCTGTGCAGACTTTCAAAACTGTGGGTACCAGCCTTCCCCAGGTAGAGTCTCCATCCTCAAAAGCCTGAGCATCCTGCTCTTGAGAATGCAAAAAGCTTGCTGTTTGCCCATTCTGTCCACGTACGCTTGAGATTATTAATGTTTCATCAGGTTGGAAAAACAACCTCTGTCCTATTTTTCTCTTTCAGAGGAAATAGATTTCCTTAGTCAGAATGTCAGCCATTCTCCCTGTGAACCCAGACCAGGAGCACATTCTTGGTGGCAGCCTACCAAGTGGAAGCAGGCTTCTGGAGAATGGCCTATTATTCTAAAAATTTTAATGACCAGAAGCAAAAATATTTTTGGTCTTTAAGTTCTAGATATAAATGCTTAACTTCAGATTTCAAGGGCCAAAACTTCTAAGATAGGATTGTTGGAAATTGGCCAGCAATGAATGACGTAGACAGCATTTGTTAATGGTTGATGAAGAATTCCTGGCCATTCACTATTAACTAGTTCAAATGCCTCCCTCTAGGTCCCTGGAACTCCACTGCATTATACAAATGTTTCCTTGTTTTAATAGGCTCTAAGTTGGATGAAATTAGTTTATATCAATCAGATTCTGTATGGAGGCTTTTTGAAAGACATTCAGATGCCCCAACATTTCCGTGGCCCTCCCTTATCAAAGGAACTTCTCCTAGTAAATTCCTATTTCTGTCAAAGTCCGTATCAGTGGCACATGGTGGCGGTCTCATTGCCACCTCATTTTCCTTCCTCCCAGTAATTAATTCCATCTTCAGCTTGGGGTTCATACTTTACCTCTTTCACGATACATATTACACTTAAAATATACTACTGGATACACTGGTCATTTTCCAGCTATCCACCCAGAGCATGATGGGACTTTACCACATCTCTGCCGAATGTGTGGGTAATTATGATCACTAAAGCGTGTGTTTCTGAAGGTAAAGGGCGCTGCTGCTCTGTATGTTCAGCCCTTGAGCCACTCAAAGTGTCTAAGAGAAAAATTGTCTTTTCCAACCTATGAGGCTAGGGGATGGTCACCTTGATCTTGGGAATGCATGAGAATTCTTTCTCCTACCCTCTATGTGTGGTGGAGAAGAAAGACACTCACCCCTAATGCTACATGAGTTGGGTATTCAGGAGAGGCAATGGAGACCTCTCCATCCCCTCTCAGCTTTCCCACTGACTGATAGAAGAGGGAGAGAAGCAGAGCAGAGGTGGCGGTGGGTTTTCTGAATCCACTTGGTATTTCAGCTGCAGAGACAGTGTTGTTTCTTGGGTTTTCACCTTGAGACAACCTCCACAGAGGAAGCTAGCACCCTTAGGTGGGTGTGTATTTTTGATCCAGGAGAGTATTAGGTCTACAGAAGAATGTGGCTTTATCAGTAAAAAGCTACTCAATTTGTGTTTTATATTACTTTTAATTTACTGATACTTATACATACTTATGGAGGATTAAGCGATGTTTGAACGTATTTACACACTGAGAGTTGATCAAGCCAAGTAAATTATCATATTTATTGTCTCAAATATCATTTCTGTATAGTGCCAATTCTAAAATATCTACTCTTTCAGCTATTTTGAAACACTCAAAATATTATAACAAACTGTAGTCACCAGGCAACCAAAGCAAAAATAGACAAATGAGATTGCATCAGACAAAAAAATTTCTTCCTGATGGTGGGGTGAAAAAAAAAATTAACGGAGTAAAGAAATGACCCACAGCCTGGGTGTTGTATGAGACTTTTGGGCCCATTTAGGCCAGAAGTTTAGACCTTGCCTGTGGCGGCTTTTTCCCCCAAAGAAATGAAACAGAAGCTTAGAAAATGTTTACAAATTATACTTCAGATAAGAAACTAATATCAATATCCATCATACACAAAGGACTCAAACTTCTCAGCAAGGACCAAAATATTAAATATTAAAATAGACATGGGACCAAAACAGACCCTCCACAAAGGCTAGTGGATGACTAAAAAAACGTTGAGTAATGTCAAGTGACTCAGGAGGGAACATCTACAGTAGGAAGTCACACATTCAAAATCCATCGCCTAAGCAAGATTTTGTCCTAAACAGAAAGGGCAGAGATGTAGCTCAGGGCTAGAGCCCTGGATTGAATCCCCAGTACTGCTAAACACATGAACAAAGACTCTTTCATTGAACAGTGAGGCCGGCAAGATAGATCAGTGCTAAGGGCGCTTGCTGCCAAGCCTGACAATCTGTGTTCAGTGCCTAGGACCCAGGTGGAGGGAGGGAACCAACTTCAGTAAGTCTTCTTCTGATGCCACATCTGTGATGTGCATGTGTGTGCCCCATCCTTTGCAAAATTAATGCACTTTTAAAAGTGGAATCATGTATATGCAAAGGAGTGCTTATAAGTTTTGGTGTAGATTACTCTGCATCAAGGGAACTCAAGTAAGGGAATGTAGAACCCGAATAAAAGAAGTGCCATAGCCACGGAAGATGATGGTTACTTGACTGAAGCTCAGAGAGGAATGTTGCAATCATAAAAACAAGAGTGTGCAGAGATTCTGAGGAAATAAGCTCCCGACCCATAGGGAATAGGCAAGTGACTGAAGGTGAGGGAGGCAGGAAATACTGGTGCCCAAAGTCAGTTTGGCTTTCTACAGCCCTCTAGGGAGATGGGTGCTGATGCAGAAGAAGAAAGCCATTGCGACACATGGGACGGAGATGTGGCCAAACCCAGTGTTTGGAAGAATCACACAAGCGACTGTACAATGGAAATGGGATGGAATTCAAAGCGGAAAGACAATT
>PVIH01002061.1:36368-205103 GCA_004025045.1 Sigmodon hispidus
AAAAAAAAAAAAAAAAAAAAAAAAAAAAAAAAAAAAAAAAAAAAAAAAAAAAAACCCAAAAAACAAAAAACCCCCATAATTTATGGGTGTTAAATGTGGGCAAAGGGTGAGTTAAACTTGGAAGAGGTTTGCCTTCCTTAGGGTATTCAGGTGGAAAAGTCTAGAAGAGTAGATGTCTGAAGGCAACAGATTTTGGAAGAGACTTGGAAGTATTTGGGAAGCATTAACACAGGAGTAGGGCATGAGCTGGACCAGCAAGAGATGGCCACAGTGGAGACCAGCACACCAACCTTCCAGAACTGGTCTAGGGGATCAGCAAAGCCACTTGGGAGAGAATCTCTGAGCAGTAAGAGGAAAACACAGAGGGAATAGAATAGATCTATAGAGGCTGAGAGACAACAGAGCTTCTCCAGTGTCCGTCATTCTCTCTCTCTCTCTCTCTCTCTCTCTCTCTCTCTCTCTCTCTCTCCCTCCCTCCCTCTCTCCCTCTCTCCCTCCCCACTCTCTCTCTCTCACACCCATACACACACAATTGTGTCTAATAGAAATAAATGGTCTTATAGTGATTTCTTCATGAAGCTGTTACTAGGGACTAAGAGTTATTTAAGTGACCTGAGGTAGACAAGAAAAGCAGAGATTGTGTGTTGTGGACAGCAGCCGAGCTAGGGTAAGACTATGATGAATATACAAAGAATAAAGCTCCCCTGGTGCCTCTATTTGACTGTTTCATTTAGTATTTTGCCTTACCATGTTCTGGAAAAAAAGGTTAATTCAGAGGCTGGTGAGATGGCTGAGGGAGGACCCACCTTTATATTGAGATTGGTCTCCTTGAATCAAAGACAATCATCTAATAACTCTTCTTGTATTGAATAGACATCTATTTACAGTAATTCTGGGTACTGAGTAAGGGTAGCTAGCCACTGTTCAGTCAGATTGGACCCAACTAGCCTCATCGGATGTCTGTTGCTGTGGAAAAATACTATGACCACAAGCAAGCCAGGGGAGAGAAGATCTCATCTCTTCTTGTACTTCAAGCATGGTTCATCACTGAGGGAAGTCAGGGCAGAAACCCAAGCAGCCACTGAGGCAGAGACCTTGAAGAGATGTAGCATACAAGCTTCCACTAAGCTTATGTTTTGCTAGCTTTCTTGTGTTGCCCAGGACTACCAGTATAAGGATGGTGCTGTCTAAGGATGGTGTTCTCCTCAAGAGGTAAAACACATACCTCTACTTAAGAAAGTCATTACAGAACCACTTATGAGCATCAGTAAAGTTTTATTGGGGCACTATGGGTGAGAGGTTACTTATAGGGACATAAATGGGCATAGACACTATGTCACCAAAGCCCATCCTAGCAGGATGACAGTAACTTGGAGCACACTGCACACCCTGGAGGCAGCTCAGCAGGTTGAAGAGAATCTTTTCCAAGTGACTCAGTTGGTCTAAACCTCTTCGTAGTAGCTCAACTGATTTCTGCTCTTTCCAGACAACTGGTCTGGTCTCAGAGTCTTTGCAACTTGGCTTGTTTGAGAGTCTTCTTTCCAGTTTGCCTTGCTTAAGAGTGATTCCACAGCTTGACTTGTTTGCTCTGAGAAGAGAAGCCTACTGAATCTGGTTGGATTCATGGACTTCCTGAAGCTGTTTGGAGTTGTTTATCTTCCTGCTTAAGGAGCTTCCCTGCAGTATGAAATCCTCCAATCTCCGAGGAAACTGTTACACCAGGGCCAGGCTCTCTTCTGCCAATCACCAGACTTCCCATGAGCTTCTCTGATGAAAGCAATTCCTCAATGGTCTCCTCTTTCCAGGCCACTCTCCGTTTTGTGAAGGTGACACTGAAGACTGCCCTGTATACTCATCTTTTGCCCTGGGATCTGTGAATGTCATTTTTCTTTGCCAAACTCCCAAATAGCTGCCACTTCAGCTGAAAATCCAAAATTTGAACTACAGTCTTACTTGCCTTTCCTAAATATGAAAGTTGTAATACAAAGAGTGTTACTGGCTTGGGAATAGCCAACTACCTGTAAAATTCTCTATGGAAAGATACAAGTAAGACTGAAAGAAAAGAAATAAAACATTATCTAAGAAGTTTTAACTACTACTGCAGGAGTGTTAATTAAACACTAAGCAAGAAATGAAGAGGAATAGTGTAGGTGGGATTACATACAGTTCCTATTTAATGGAAGTATTTGAAGACTCATTTGAATAACTAGATAATCATGATAGAAATTTCTGGAAATTATTGTTAAAAGAATACTTTAGTTTTTAATTGCCAATCAGTACTGTTTTCAATTTTGCATGTTTATTCAGGGCTTTTCCATTGGAATGAAAAAGAAAAAAAACAACCTCCAAAACAAAGAGTAGAAAAAAAGAAAATAATATAAATAACCAGGGCATGAGGTTTGTCGAAAGTAGAGCAATTTAATTAATTTGTGTAGACGGATATTTAAGAAAATATTCCACCACAAATGCTTCATTCACTTACCGTACAACTCCATTATAGTGGTATTGAAGCGCTAAGAGAAACAAGCTAGAAGTTACATTTGATTTCACTGTAACTTTGAATGTTGTTATTTTTAGCCTAATTAGGTAGGACTTGACCTGACCCTGATTCATGAAATGAGCCTTATTTTTCTTTTGTGACCCTTTGGCCTTTTGTTGAAAACAAATGTCTCCAATGACAAGCTCATTCAAGGCTGATCTCAAAAACTCCCCCCTCATCTTCCTCTGCCGTTGACAGGCTGCTCGGATGGCCATGGCTGGTGGCAGCTTTCTACCTGAGTTACACCATGCTGCTTGGCAAACACATTGTGGTTGCTATAGTTTTGAGGTCCTATTAACTAGTTTACTAAGCTGTTGACTTATTTCTGTTATGAGGAGGTCTATAGCATTTGGTAGACAATCCCCAGTGAGGGGCTACCTCAGGGCAGGTGTTCCTCTGGAGATGAGCCTTTAGGAGAGCATAGTGCATGGGAAGTTAGACACAAAGATCCCTCTATCTTGCTGTGCTCTCTCACCCTTGGGTTGGTATCTGCCTCGTGCTTCAAGAAAACTATTTTTGCCTCATCCTGTCAGTATCTAGCTAGCAAGAGACAAGAAGGACAGAAACAAGATGGCTACTCTCACTAGGGATATTTCCAGAAAATCATACACATTTCATATATATATATCTCATCAGGTGAAACTTCATCACAAGTCCACCCATAGCTGCTGTGGAGTCTGGTAAATAGTTTCTGCCTCTGTCTCTCTGTCTCTGTCTCTTCCCACCCCCTCTCTGTGTGTAGGCCAGAGAACAATCTTGGATGTGATCCCTGATTTTTGTTGGTTGGTTCTTACCAGTTAGGCTAGTCTGGCTAGGCAGTGACCCGTAAGGATCTGCCTGCCACTGTCTCACTAGTGCTGGATTATAAATGTGGGTCACCATGCCTGGCCTTATTTTCCTTTAATCATGGGTCTGGAGATTGAACTCATATTTTCATATCTGCACAACAAGCTCTTTACTGACTCTACTCTCTTTTGGTCCTGGTGACTGCGTAACTAGTGCATCATTTATTTTTCTTGTCTCTGGGACCAAGTGTCCACCAAGAGTCAATGTAAGGGAGGAAGGACTTATTTTGCCTTATGATTTCAGAATGTTCTTTTTTGTTTGTTTTTGTTTTTCAAGAGAGGGTTTCTCTAAGTAGCTCTGTCTGTCCTGAAACTAGCTCTGTAGACTAGGCTGACCTCATACTGACAGAGATCCACGTGCCTCTGCCTCCAAGTGCTGGGATTAAAGGTATATGTCACCACACCTGGTGTTTCAGTCTATTCTTTATCATGATGGGGAATGTATGGTGTCTTGGAAAGCATGGAAGGTTGTAGCTGCAGAAGAGTGGGGCTGCCTGCTCACATCTCTGTCTACCATGTACTAGAGGTGGGACGGAACATAGTACCTTGTGTAACTCTCAAGACTCCCCCCAGTGACCCACTTAATTTAGTAAGGCTCTACCTCCAAAGGTTCTACAACTTCCCAAAACTGAGCCATCAGCTGGGGACCAAATGTTCAAACACATGAGCTACATTCAAGCCATGACATTCTGATAAACTCTAAGAGCTTCTAGACTTCAGAGGAAGGGCAGTGGGGACTCAAGATAGCTATTAGATAGCGTCCAAGCAAGCATCAAGACTACAGAAATCAGAGAAGAGAATCAATATTAGATGGTACTATTCAAAGCTCTCACAGACATACTGTGAAATCTATGGTGCATTCCCTGGGAGTGTCTCAATTGCCTTTGAGCAAGGCTCCTGCCGGTTGGGTTTTGATGTTGTCTTTTGGTCACGGTGCTCATGTTTTTTGTAAGTGTAAGATTTGTGCTTGTCCATTACAGCCTAGAGTATGAGAGAGGACTCTGCTTGGATGTAAACAGAGAAGTCTTTGGGAAACCCCTTTCCCAGCAGCCATGTAGGAGACCAACTCTGATGGTCTAAATGGTAGACTGGAAAGAGGTCAGCAAGAAACTGGCTTTGGGTGAGTCAGTACACTGAGGAATCATACATCCAAAACTGATGAACTAACTGTAATAGAGATAGCCGCTCTAGATAAACTATTTTTATTTATGATCTACTAGGTTTTTGAAAGGCTCACAAATCTTTCTACTCTTCTATTGAGTGATACTTATTGACTGAAATTTCCTAAACAACCAAGCTATCGCTGTTTTATGTAGCAATTGAAAGCCAATGTTGGTTGTAAGCAGATTTTATGATGCCCATTAATTAGCACTTCCAGGTAAAATCAACACATGTAAATTTGGAGTTAGATAAACAATACAGGTTTTTGTTTGTTTGTTTAGCCTGTGTGTGTCCTGTGTAATATTTGGACCACACCTGAACTAGAAAGTCTGGCTGCTTTTTGAGAGTTCAAATATAACTGGGTTCTTTGTATTTTACATCCTGAGATTGTCTCCATGCCTCCCTCCTGCTCTCCATCCTGCCTAAAGAATCCCATGGCACTGCAACTCCTTCTAACAGTGGTCTATTTCTCTACTAAGTCACACTGATTTTGTGATTTTTTTTTTTTCCAACCCATAAAACAGCCAAAGAGATGCTGTACAAACCAGGGCATGTAGGCTGGGCTATCAGGCGGCTTCCACCTTCCCGCTTCCAAACCTTGTAGCTATGTGTGTCAAAGGCTGGGATTCAGTTGCCAAACAGAGCCACATGGAAGGAGAAGGCCCTAATCTGATTAAAGAGGCTGCTGCTGACCTAAGGCTCTTAGGAACCTTCAAATGAATGAGACTTTTCAAACAAACTAGACAACAGCAGCCAAATAGGCCAGCCAGGTAGCCAATGCACAGAATGCTGGTAGAGATGCTGTGCTGGAAGTTTGATCTACTGTATTTTGGGGGGTAGTTTTCTGCATAGCAATGGATAGTTGATATATTTCTATTCAGTACTTTTCATCAAGTACAGTCTATCTCTGACATGATGACTAGACTGACAGCCTTTTGATGCAAAACACAAGCCACATGAAACACTGAAAAACACAGTTATTACCATATGGCCATGTTTGTATTGAGAGGACATAGAAAAATAACTGGAAATCAAGAGTAAAAGTGAAGCATCAGACAGGAGGTTCTAGAGTGTTGGGACTAGAACTCATAACCAGGTGACAGGAAAGAGTGAGGGCAGGAAAGAGCCAGTTGTATTACTTACAGTTCAAGATTTCTCTTAAGATCTGAGAAGCATTTTTGGGACCAACGAACCACCTCTGAAGACTGGCAAATTTCTTCTGAAGCCAGTGCCAATGGCCAGGCATTAATTCCACCCAGGTCTCACAGTGCCCTCCTCAGGTCTACCCTGGAAATCCCAAAGCTCAAAAATGACTCCTGCCTCCAGCCAACCTTTCCACTTCACATAGTACACTGCCCTTCTGCAGCTCAGGCAGGGAGGCTAAACCCAACTCAGGTCAAAGCCAGGATGGAAACTGAGTTGATTAAGTACCTAACCCCATGTTTCCCTGGATATCCACAGATACCTGAGAATCCATGTATGTTCCTGAGGATCAGGAGGAATGGACATTCTTAGACAATAAGGAGTTTAAACATGGATAACAAAGCTAATAAAACATAAATCTTAAGTTAAGAGAGCATAGACCCATGTCTATGATATACTAGGTTTTAAACCAACCATGAGATTTGCTTTTTGAGTATCAGCTAGTTTTCTTGCTGTTGTAACAAATTTTCTGACTGAAGCAACTTATGTATGGGGAGAAGGATTTGTTCAGGCCCATGGGGTCAGAGCTTCTCAACCATCACAATGGGAAAGAATGTAATCAGACTTTTTTTGTCAGGACTATCAGTTCCCTAATTATGACATGGAGACTTATTATTAATTATGGAAGCTTGACCTTAGCTTAGGTTTGTTTCTAACTAGCTCTTATAACTTAAATAAACCATGTTTTAATCTACATTTTTTCATGTGTTCACTTGTTACCTCATCTCCATTATGCCCATCCTGTTTATTCTATGTCTGACTGGTGATTCTACTTTTTTTTTTCCTAGCATCCTCTCTGCCCAGAAATCCTGTCTAGCTATTGGCCATTCAGCTTTTTATTAAACTAATAAGAGATTTTGACAAAGTACAGAAGGATTATTTCACAACAAAAGAAGCATCCAGCCCTTGGAGACAATGGCTGCTCATATTGCATACTATAGACAGGAATTAGAGTGCTCAGGACAAGAAGCAGGAGTGATTATACCCTCAAAGGTTCACCCCAGTCACTTACTGCCACCAGTAAAGTCTTAGCTCCCAGGGTCTCTACATACGGAGAAACAAGAGTTTGAAACAGGGGCTTGTGGAAGACACTTCAGATTCAAGCCAGAGCATCCTGACCCTGACCATCATTCGCTCAGAGTTATTTCAAAATACAAAATGCATTATACCTTGTTTCAAAAGTCCCCATACTATTAACAGTCTTAGTACTGTTAAAAAGTCCAGAGTTCAAAGTCTCTTCTGAGACTCAAGACATACTCTTAGCTGTGAGTGTTATATGATCAGAAGTTACACATTGCATAGTTACAACATACACTGGTAGGGTAAGCACTCTAACTCCAAAATTGAGGAATAGAGGCACCAGAGGAAAATGGACTCAATATAAGATGAAACCCAGCAAGACCATAGCTAAGCCCTACAGCTTTTGTGTTTAGCATCTGGGGTATGTAGTGGCTTGATATGAGGTTGGACAACCTCATTTCTACTTTCCTGCCATTTGTGGCCCATGTATCCTCTCTCCTGGTAAGTTATCTCCACTTAGTGTCAGAAGCTTTCCTCAAGAGATGATCCATGTTTCTGGTGTCCAACACCCTGTGGTCTCCATTGTAACTTTGCCTTCATTCTTAAAGCATCTTGCCCTGCCACATGAGAACTCTCTGGAGAAACCCTGCCCTTGCACTGCTTACCTTCACAGGCTCCTGCTGAAATTTTGGTCAAGTTTCCCTGACCTCATAACTCTTTCGAATTTTTACATTCTGCAGGTCTGCAAAACACTATGTGGAAAATGTTTAAGGTATAGCTGGGTCCCCTTAGACAGTGACTGCATCTGCCTTCAGTGTCTATACTGTTGAACTTAAAAATCATTTTCCTATGTGGCCCTCTTGAGCCGGGTATACTCACAGCCTAGCCTTTCAGTTGGTGTCTTCTGAAGTGTCAGTTTGCATTTGTTACACCTTAGAACCATTTGTGGGTGGGGTGTTATTCTCTGGGCACCATTATTGCTCCCCAGTGCAAATTCCTGAACTTCTCCCTAATGTCTCTGATCTCTAATGATTACAGGCATTTTGCTTCATCAGTGCCACTGTGTCGGCAGCATGTTTATTATGTTCATGTTCCTCTCTCTACCCAACTGCATCTCTACTTTGCTTTTTTCTCTCACCTCTTACTATGAAACTGCCATAACCCAGTTAGCAAGTGTGCACTGCCTAATGGTCTTGCTTTCTTGAGATTTCCTGTGAAATAGTTTAGTCCATTAATTTTAAATATTCACTCAAAATTTCAGAAAAGATAAAAGGTAGTCAAATTCTTGGCCAGAATATAGCAGATGGTCCCTAGTCTTACAAAGCCTGCTCCCACCCAAAACCTCATAAGCACAGTCTTATATCTGCATTCTTCACTTCCTTATTGCCACAAGAACAGTGCACTAGACTCAACCTACAGCATCTTCAAGATTTTCTAGAACACAGATCAAGACTCTTCCACATCCCTTCCATGAGCCAGTTCCAAAGACTGAAGGGCCCCCTGGGCCACGTTTATCACATCAGTGACCCCACTTCTGGTACCAGTTCCTTGCATAAGCTTCATCAACACAGTGATATCATCTGACAGAGCAACTCAAAGGGGCAAACAGTTATTTGAGTTGCGACTTCAGAGGTCATAGCTTACCACAGTGGAGAAGGCATGGTGGCAGTAGCAGCAAACTGTCTGACTTTGGGAGCTTGTCACTGTGTTTGTTCATGTGACATGGATAGAAAACACATGGCTGGAACAAGCAGTAAGTTCTTTTGTGTCTTGCCCTTGATAGTCAGGCTCCACCCCTTCAAAGTTCTACAGTTTCCAAAATAACTCCACAGCTGAAGACAAAGTTTCTGAAGTGTGAGTCTATAGACTCAGGGTCAGATTTCAGATTCAGACCATAGTAGGTTGTAAGAATAATTATGTTTTGCCTTATATCATTCATAAACCAAGCTAAATAAATGAACACAGTGTGTTAATTAAACAAATAAATATGAAACTGATTATCACATTGGCTGTCTTAGTTAGGGTTACTATTGCTGTGATGTAACACCATGACCAATAGCAAGCTGTGGAGGAAAAGGTTTATTTGGCTTACACTTCTATATAACTGTTATTCATTGAAGGGAATCAGATCAGGAACCAAAACTAGGCAGAAACCTGAATGCAGAAGTGTGGGATGTATAGACCCTAGAGGCTTCTAGGGACTTGGGCCATCCCGGCCTTAGCCAGTTCAAACTGGTTATAACTAGTGCCTTAAAGCACATGCTCATAGCACTTTTTCATAGCCATGAGGACTTCTTAAATGGGCACTTCCTCATAAGCCAACCTGGGCTCTGCCTGGGGCCTAACAGAAGCAGAGTCCTAATGTGAAATGACCTGGACCAGCAAGTGATGACCATGCCACAGTCACAGATGCCAACAAGGCAAAACCCTTTCTCTTCCCTTGGCTGGGAGGAGGGTATAAAAGGCTTGCCCCTTCCTCAATAAATTGAACTTGTTTGTTTCAACTAGTCTCTGGAACCTGTGTCATTGTCTCTGTACCTTTTTGCCCCCTCCCACAAGAAGAACTAGCAGAGCCCTGAGTATATACAGTCCCAAAACAAGAGCTGATGCAGAAGTCACTGAAGGATGTTGTTTGTTGGCTTGCTCCTCATGACTTTCTCTGTCTGCTTTTTTATAAGACCCAGGACCACCAACTCAGGGTTAGCACTATCCACAATGGGTTAGGCCCTCTAACATTATTTATTAATGCCCTTACCTACAACCTTTTTTATTCATCTGAGCTTTCTTCTTCTTATGACTATAGCATGTATCAAGTTGACAGAAAAACTAGCCAGCACACTGGGGAAAATCTGGGTTCTACAAAATGTTCTGTTGAATTTATAAAGAAAAACATTGTTGCACTTGAGCCTAGATCTATTAAGATGCATAAAACTAAATTCACTACAATTATGTATAGACATAAATGACATTGGTGCAGGAATGATATTTTATGCCCAAAGTTGAGTGAACAAGTATTTGTACCACTAAACCCAATATTGGAACTTCAATTTCAAGACAGCATGTGCCATATATAATTCATTCTCTTCATTTCAGTTGGATTTTATTTTCAGTTTTTAAATTTAATTTTGCATATGCTATGATTTAGTGGTCTCAAAAGCTATATTTTCTGGTTTAATGTTTCCCCCATACTGTATTTAAGTATTTACCATTAAATTAACACTACAAGATGTTAGAATATGTTTTTCCAGTAAAAAGAGTCCCTTGTAACTTAACCAGTTGACACTTAGATAATGTGTTAAACCAGTGTTGAAATATGGGAGTGAATCCAATACATGTGGTGATTCCTGTTACAAGACAAGACAAGAGAAAAAAATCGACAATAAATTCAGATGAAGAAAAACAGAAATGGAAAGCAAAAACAAAAAAATCATAAGACAGTCCCATGTGAAGCTGGAACATCCCTACTCATGGAGACAGGACAATGACATCTCTTTGCTGGAACATCCCTACTCATGGAGACAGGACAATGATATCTCTTTGTACTGCCTTTGCCTGTTTTCTGCTCACCTGGGCTTCCCTTTTCATGGAGTCAGGTGCAGTATCATCATCTTCACTTAAGAGAATAAACAATGGTCTGGGCCACTTTTGTGACTTCTCTGCCTGTTTTTGGGTTGTGTGTTCAAGCGATGCTGCATGGCAGCTGTAGGGGCTGGCATCTTGTCCATTAGATTCTGGAGAGGTTGTGTCACCATGAGCTTCCACAGAAGAGCCCTTCTGTGAGCCACATGTCAGAGATGATTGGTGTGGTTTGCATCTCAGTACCCTCATGTTTTGTTTTCAGGGTTGAGACATCTGTTGAGCAAAGAGATTCACCCATGGGATTTCTAGGCTGAAAAAACTCTCTAGCCTAGGGTACAGGTGACTGAAAGCTGCAAAGACACATGGCAGGAAAACCCATTTTATTCTTAACAGCAGAGACCAAGATTTTGTCTGTTTAGTATTGACTGTTCTATTTCACTCACGATATTACCTACTTCTACCTGGTCTCCACTAGGGTGATTGCTGTGCTTTTGTCATTTGGGGAAGTGTTCTAGCTGTCTGGGAAAGGCTGTGCTGGACTTGACAAAGGAACCTGCCCACTTGTAGGATGGAGGAAAAGCTCTGTGATCTGAGGCTGAGGATAACATTCTGAAGTGACCAGCTCTGTTTTGGGTAGACACAGACATAGACATGCCTTCCATTCTCTTCTATCAGTTGCTTGTCTCATTCATGAGACTGGAAGACTGACAGAAATTTATGAAGGACAGGCTTGTTTCCATTGATGGTCCAAAAGGCACAGTGTTCCATCATGGCAGAAAAGGCTAGTGCAGTTGGAGCTTGCTGCAGCCATCAGACAAGAAGCAGACCATCTGGGCCAGAGGTGAGGCCATGTTATAACTGTCAGAGTCCCTCATGACCTCAAAGTTGCACATTCTCCCCAAATAGTGTCATGAGCTGAGGAAGAATAGGAGCCCATGGAGCCATTTAATATCCAAACTATAATAAGAACATCTTCACAATTTCTGAGTCAGATAAAACTTTATTTCAGGAATTTTAATACAAGGTATGTTAGTGCATTTTGAATGGAAGAATGAGATTGCTCCTATTATCATTTATAAAATTTCTCTCTGCTGGCTACTATATGGAAACGGATGAACCAGGCAGGAAGGTCAGGAGTTCAAAGTCAGTCTGAGCTATGTAGTGAGCTTTCTGCAAACCTGAGTGTCTCAGTCAGGCTTACTGTTGTTGTAATAAAACATCTGAGCTTACCGGCTTGCTCCCTTTTAGCTTGCTCAATCTGCTTCCTTACTGAACCCAGGGCTGTCCCCACCCAGGATGGGCTGAGCCTTATCCCCCACTGAACACTAATTAAGAAAATGCCCTTGTCTGCTTATACGGCCTGATCTTCTGGAGACATTTCCTCAATTGATATTCCCTTTTCCCAGAAGACTACGGCTTGTGTCAAGTTGTCGTGAAACTAGCCAGCACAGTGGGCTATAGAACAAGATACCATGTCTCTAAAAATCAACCGTCTCTCCAAAAAAACGACCCTCAACTAACCAACCAAACAAAAACCAAAAGAAGAGAAAGAAATATACAGAAGTAGAGTAGAATGGGTTAATGCTTGCTGTTGTCTTTGGGGAGAAGATAGAAAAGGACATTCTAAGCATCTTAATTGCTGGATAGGTTCGACCTAGTCTTGCCTAAGGGAAACAGAGGTCAGACAATATGAGAACACACACAGTACCACAGCTGGCAGATTCCCCATGCTTACATACCTCCTGCCTTTCCACACAACTGTTAATTATAACTCTGAAGAAAACCCTCCTCTTTAATTACTGAAATCTTAGCTATCCCTCGAGTTTCAATTGAAATGCTTCCTCCTCCAGGAAATGGCAGGGCCCCATCACATACTGCACTTGCCCTCCCCGACTCCGTCACTCTAGTGTTTAATTTATATGACATCGTGCATTGTTCTGCTGGATACAGAGCTACGTTCTCTTGAACAACACCCTAATCGGGATTCCACTGGGCATTAACAATCTGAAGGAGAGGTGGGTGTGCTATAGAATGTTGATGAAATGAATTAATCCACAGCTGGTGCTTTCACCCTGAAATTCAGTTACTTAAACACAGTTCTCTGTTCTTCCAAGAGTGGTCTATGAAAACTCATTTTCAACAGACACCCCAATGTATTTTACTGACGGTACTTGTGTACACTGAGCTGAATTTAGCTTTAAGTAACATCCTTGAAGTTGACATCAAATGTGGCCAACTAGGATCTGACTAGCTTGTTACTGTCTCTTTTTTAATTGACACTCTTAAAGCAAATTTGAATAGACTAAAAGCTGATTAAAATGACACAAGTTCATTAGACACAGGCAGTGAGACTAAAATAGTACCGTGCACAGTAAAGAACCCTTGTCAAGTGTTAGTGATACTGATGCCTGTGGAGACCAGCCTGTGCCCTGCTAAAATCAATGTCAAGCAGGAGTTTTCAGAAGCCTTGTCCAAGTGATGCCATTGTATCAAACACAGTTTACTCCAATTTGAGTGAGACTATTTCTATACTTTCTTTGTGAAAGAAGTCACCATTTGTCAAGAATAATCAATGAGACCAACACACTGATAAATCACTTAGACATACAAAATTTTGCTAAATGTGAACTTAGAAATTAGATCAGAAACACAAGGATATATGTGTATCAAAACTGTGTGAAGGAGATTGGGCTTGTAAACTTTTCAAACAGGTTAGGCCAACAAAGGATGGGACACCTAGATTGTACAAGAGGGGTATGCCCTACTGCTAGGGTACAGTGTGCCACTGGCCCACCTACAGATGTGTCATGGGATGATCAGGCAGCAACTTCCTAGTGTGGTGTGGTCCCATAGCTTCAGCTCAGCTTGGTCCCTGGTTGATGCAGCTACTTAAATGGCCTATCTTCCTGACCCAACTCTGGTCCTTTAACTACCTCCCTGTATGGAGGAGTCTTTAATGTTAGTGCCTTATCCAGCCACCTCCGGATACTCTGTGCATCTGTATCAGCACTCCCCATTCTCACGTGGCAGGGTGTTCCTGGGTAGATACTCACCCCTGAAAGGGAACTCATGGCAAAACAAAGTACTCATTAGATCAAACTCATCATGAAGAACTCTTGAGTTTGTGTTGGGTCAGGGGTGACCCATAGGAGCAGGAACATATATCATCCCAATGTAGGGGTGACTCAGAGAACCTGAACCCTGGGTCCTTCTCAGCTTGTAAGTGGCTCTCAGTCTGAGAGTCTCCTCTCTTTGTGGTTGGGGAGTTGGGGGAAGAAGGGTTGGCATAATCGGTTGAACCTTTTAGCTTGCTAGGGAAAATTGCTCAAGAACTTTCTGCCTTCCAAGGTTCTGGTTTTCCAGATACGTAACTTTTTTAAACCTCTCAAGTCTCCTGAGACTACTCTTCCTCCAGGAGGGAATCTTTAAATTGGGAGGAACTGGTCACATAGTGTTCTTCACCTTTAGGGGGGATTCTATGAACTCTGTAGAGATTTAATCCTCTTTAGCCCCACCCCATTCTGTGATTACCCACCCCCATTGTAACAAGTATGGAGTGTGACTTGAGACTGTATTAGCAATTAAGGTAGGAATAAAGGAACCTGTGCTTGCAGTGGCCATGGCTGTCCAGTGAAATCACTCGTGCTTCGTAAATTAAAGCCAATAAAGTGGACATAGCCTGTGAATTTGTTAGTCAATAAATTCTGATATTACCAAAAGACATAACTCTATCGATATTTTTGACAGTTCTCACTCATTTACTCAGATAATCTCCTGTTGTGAGTTTCAATTATCATTTTATTAATTTTTTAATGTCCCAAGTTGTTGAGGGATATTTGTTCACACCGTGACACTTTGAGACTGTTAATAAAGTTAACCTTGAACCGGGGCCCGGAACCGATGACTAGCTGGCTGGCTGGAGTGAACAGTAGAGAAGCCAGCAATTCGGCTAGAGACAATGCAAGAAAGGGAAGGGCAGGATTAGAGTTTAGGCATTTTTCTTTTTGGCTTTTCAGGACAAGTGGAAGGATGCCTTTTGCTGTGTCTCCCTCCAAAAAGCTAGGGCAGCTGGTTGCTTCTCAGCATCTCTAACCCGGCAGGTTTTCACCCTCAATATGACTTCTGAGTTTCTGTTGGCTAACAGAATGATAGGGACTTAATTTAAACCTACATATCTTCCAGGCCTCAGCCTAAGTGGCTGTTGGGGGCACTGACTGGGGATCTGTGGGGACACAGACAGTAATTAAAATGTTAGTAGATTCATGTGCAGCTGCTAAGCTAACAGAAGACTATGTCATGTTTCCTGTTTGTAATTTCAACTGAGTCATCAGAGAGTTTAGAGTTGTGTAGTATTGGGCAATAAATACTGCTTTGTGTTTAGGGTAAAGTCGATTTACCAGAAGTATTAAAAAACAAACAAACAAAAAAATGAACAATCAATATCTGTGCAAAGAAAGATATAGAACATATTGTATTTGAAATACAATAAGATGGCTTACTTATTCAAAACCATTCAGCCTAATCCAATTACCACAGCCCCTTCCCACTCCAAGATGCTACTCTGTGTGTGTGTGTGTGTGTGTGTGTGTGTGTGTGTATGATGGGTATGTACATGTATCGGGAGGGGCATATGTGTCCGGGTGTACATATGAGGAGGTCAGAGACTCTCAGTCTCTACCCACTTCTCTCTCTCAGAGCCTGAAGCTGGTGATTGGCAAGCCCTGTGAGTCTCCTATCTGCTTCACAAATTGCTGGGGTTTTAGCTGTGTGTGGCTGTGCCTGGCTGTTTGCATGAGTGCTGGGATGCAAACTTAGGTCCAAATGCCCACATGACCCTCACTAAGCCTTCTCCTCAATTAGAAGTATGCTTTTATAAGGTTTTAGTGCAATTTGTAGTACACTTTCTTTTTTACACTTATTAATTAAAAAAGCAATGTTTTTATTTATTTATTTATTTTTACTTAGATCTACTAAAATGTATCTATTTCACATAAGTAAGGTCTGAAGAAGTGGACATCTGCTTTATAATTTCTGGTTATAACTCTTTTCACCATTCAACTTTGAGAGTTATCACGGGCTGCAAATGTAGTAATACTCAGTGCAGCATAAACAGGAGCAGGGAATAGATGGAGCCTGAAGACAGAAACAATGCGCACACATGACTTCTCTTCTCAGTCCTCCATCCCAGTTACATCAGCAAGAACATCAGGTGAGACGTCTCATGCTGATGGGCCAGCTTTCCCACTTCCTTGTCTGTCCTCTGAGACTGTCAGAAAAGGGTGGGATTAACATTCCAATTGGTCCCCAGCAGAGTAAGACTGTCAGTGAACTTCCTTCATGATTTGTCTTAAAATCGTCATTTTATATTTATCCGCATTTTGAGGATTACTGCATTTAGAGAAGGGATTAAATATTTTTCACGTTTGCATCAGAGGTATGCAAGGAGAATGCCTGCATGATCCTGGGCAGTAGATGATTTGCTTGGCCTCTGACCAGAGTAAGGCTCAGTCACTAGTATTTATTACTCATTAACACAGGAACCATTCAGCTTTTGGGTCAACTCAGATACCAGGAAATAAGCTATTCTGGCACATTTTAAACCTGGGAACAAATTTATGTAATTTTAGGCTCCTCGGATGACTTACCTGCAAAGACCATTATGTGAGATAATGAGTTCAACAGGTGGACACCAGCTGACACTTCGCCCAGTGTCACGTTTTATGAGAGAGGATCTGGCATTTCTTTATGCAGACAGGACCTGCCCTTTGTGATCCAGGCATCAAAGACACAGCTTTGTCTTTTGGGTATAAAAACTTTCCTCTCAGTATTGCACATATTTCTAATGAGGAATATTTTCATGCTGACTCAAGTGTATGTATTGCCAGAGAGTTTCAAATGCACAGCTAACATTAATAATGCGAAGAAACATTCTTTTTCCTTTGTTTGGACTGTGGAAGATAAATGAAGCTCTAACCAAAAGACCCCTTCAGACAGTTGCGACAAGTAATGCTGAGGTTGGTACTGGAGGGAGTGAAGGAAGAGCAGACAGAGGACCAGGCTTGCCTTCAGAGTCTTGCATCTTCTTAGGAAGGACCAGCCAGCTCATTGGCTTCAGACATTCTAATGTAGCAGCACACCTGAACTAGATAAACTAAACGCAGCCACTGAGAGGAACGAAACAGGCCACGTCAGAGAAAAGACTGACAGGAATCAACCAAGATGGCTGAGGTAAAGTAAGCAGGGCAAACAACACAGTGGAAAACCAAAACTGCAGGAGCATGATGCCAGTGAAGAAGACACTCTCCCCTGTTAAAAAGGCAAGTGAGTGGGAAAGAAGATGGAGGAAAAAGAGAAGTCAGGCTATGTTAAAGATGACACGTTTAAATTGCTTTATTAAGAGACAGGGTGGTATTGGCACACATCTTTAATCCCAGTACTTGGGAGGCAGAGGCAGGCAGATCTCTGTGAGTTCGAGGCCAGCCTGGTCTTCAAAGTGAGTTCTTAGGACAGCTACAGCTATTACACAGAGAAGCCTTGTCTCAAAATAACAACAACAACAGAACAAAACGAGAGCGAGAGCGAGAGCGAGAGCGAGAGAGAGAGAGAGAGAGAGAGAGAGAGAGAGAGAGAGAGAGAGAGGGGTTAATGTAGTTGGTGAAGTGTTTGCCTTGTAAATGCGAAGACCTGAGTTCCATCCCGAGGACACTCAAGTCAGACTTGGTGGCATGCCCCTGTAATAGACAGAAGGCTGCTCACTGCGACTCCCTGAACAGGCAGCTTAGCCTATGTAGTCAGTGCCAGGCCAGTGAGAGACCCTTTCTCAACAAAGAGGGGACATTACCTGGGCACAGAGCAGCAGACAGCATTGGGTCTAGGTGTTGCCTTCTGTGTGAGGTGGGCACAAGTGTTAATGGAACAGGTTTTTATCAGTGTATATGAAATGAGAGTCAATAATTTGTGAATCTTTCTTATTAGAGTCATCTATGAATGCCATTTTTGGCTTCTGGTGGTTTTAAGTCACTTAACAGTAAGCATTAGGAACAGCCATCAAGGAGACTGACTTACTCTCCTCACTCACTCCCTACCCCACGGGCTCCACTCTGCTGGCCTCAGTATGTCACCCCTAGACATCTATACTGAGGACTCGAAATGTGTCAGCTAAATCACGCTCTTGAAAAGCAGCACTTATGATGTCGAGATTGTCGTGCAAAAGTGAGAATGAAGTTCGGAGGAACATTTACACTATAGTGTTCCTGACTGTTCCTTTCCTCAGAATCAAATAAAGAATCTCTGAAAATATACACATCGAATTTCCTGCCTTTTATTTTTATATTTTAAAGTGAAGATTTTTGAATATTTAAATCATACCAAACTGCAGGCCAATCACAAGAGGCTTTGTTGTACCTACCAGTTATAGCAGAGAACTGGAGTTATCAGTGTGCAAATCCATCTGCTGTATTCACTGCACTCAATTTACCTAGAGGCCTGGAGTTAGTGTCCACAGAAAGCACTGGAGTAGAGTTTGATTAGAAATCAAAATAAATGTGCTTAAGATATAAACTTAGTGTTTGCTGATCATTCCTGATGGAATCTGACATGTCTGTGGAAGGGCCAACAGGAAGACAGGTACAGGAGAGAAACTGTTGTGTCGTCTGAAGTTTG
Organism: Sigmodon hispidus; assembly: GCA_004025045.1. Lineage (NCBI taxonomy): Eukaryota > Metazoa > Chordata > Mammalia > Rodentia > Cricetidae > Sigmodon > Sigmodon hispidus. The sequence continues at coordinate 54,378 of PVIH01002061.1, forward strand.
AACTGTGCTGGCCTAGAGCAGAAACCCACAGCCTATGTTTCAGATTAATCTTTATCTCACATGAGTTGATTCATTGTCCAAAAGGAGTAAAACTTACTTGCAAAGACTTAATCAGAGTTCACTTACAGCCTGGCCAGCCACAATGCTCACCAGCAAGAAGTCATTCTTTATCACAGGTTGTCACATGGATCTTTAGGCTCTGGAGTTCTCCATGTGTCTAAAAAGTTACCTTTGTGTGGTGGAATGTTCTCTGTATTCTGTAAATAAAGGAGCTATTTTGATCTATGTGGAGCACCATAGAAGTGGGTGGAGAATCATAGGATAGACAGGTAGAAGGAGGGCGGAGTTAGCCAGTCCCCACCCGACCCCCAAAGAAGAAGAGACATGTAAGGAATCCAGGTGAGCCACGGGCTGGGCCACATGGCAGGTAGATTATTAGAAATGGGTTGAATTAAGATGAAAGAGCTAGCTAGTAATGTGCTTGAGACATAGGCCAAACAATATGAAATTAATATAAGCATCTGATTCATTTCTTTGGGGGACAAAAGCCGCCACAGGCCAGGTCCAAACCTCTGGCCCAAACGGGCCTGGGAAATTTTCTGCAACACCTTTGCATTAAAAAAAAAATCTTTTACAGCTGTAGTAAAAACAGAGCAATTGTTTCTACTACTGTTTTTGCTACCATGACTGCCACACAACACACAGCAATTGTGTCGTTGGCTGATTAGTAATAGTAGCTGTGACAGAATTAGGACACTAGTATCAGAAATACAAGTTAGATCATCCTTACACAAACTTTGGAATCGTCACTAGTGATCTACATTGTGAGACACGTCAGTGCCCAGACACACAGTGAGAGGTAGAACTGGGATTCGAACCCAGGCTTTTGTGTCCAAATTTAAGATAGCTTAAGGTTAATGAATATTCAAATGCTAGAGGAAGGCACCAGACCTAGGAATACAGAACCATACACAGTATTGATAGATATTGCTTACTCCCTCCAGTCTTTTCTGAAACACCAGCTTCTATATAACAAGGTCTATGTGGAAGGAACCTGAGAAAAACCTATAAATGCAGTCAGTGAACAGCTCAGACAGACCAGATCATAGCTGTGCCATGCTGTCCCAGGGCCCTTTGGGATTCTTTCAGTAGCATAAACAGTAGTGGGCACCTGCATGCAGGTTAAGCATTAAGGAAATCATGCACCATTTATACATGCCCTTGGAGAAATCACAGCCAATTGCTTTTGTCCAAGTTTACGCTACATTCAAATTACATGAAGTCAAATAAAGCTTGAAGTGAAATAAAAGCCTTTAAATATGTAAAATGCTGGTGTAAAAATGGAAAGAAGTGCTTAGCATGACTGGGATCCGGCCTGTGTGATCTGCTCACTGACTTTATAGGTGTTCTCAGTTCCTTCCACCACGAACCTTGGCTGGTGCTTTACAAAAGATGGTGAAAGGCTGAAGCCATAGCTGTCAGCATTGTGTAGGATTTCACACTCCTAGAGCCTGATTCCTCTCTCCAGCATCTGAATATTCACTATTAATATATATATATATATAACTCTTAACCATCTTAAATGTGGACATAAAATATTAAATATGCTCAGGAGGTCTCAGACAAGCATCAGGCATCTGCTGGTGCCTGTCCAGCTGAGTCCCAGAGAATTCACAATACGACTCACCCACTGCTGGATATCTATATTATCATTTAAAAAAATAATTTATTAGCAAAGAGAACAATAGTATTTGTTCTAGTGCCATTTACAAAACAGGGAAAGGGCTTAGCAAATTTTATTTCAGAGCAGAGTACAGTTCAAATGGTTTAATTTCAATAAAATCTAGAATTCTATTCTTATGAGTGAATATGTGGAAATGTCTCACTTCATCTTAAAATGTTGAAAAATATTAAGTGGTTAAATTTCAAATATATAAGGCAGTTATATAAAGGGTGATTCTGCTGTGGTGCTTTCTACTTTATATTTTTGTAGAAAGACATACATACATTTGACTCCCACTGGGACCTAGGAGGAGGTGCTGTTATTGTTTCCATTTCGTGAAAGAGGAAACATCCTGGAAAGTGAAGCTGTTGTCTGGGGTCATGCAGACCCAAAAAGTAGTTGTAGTTTGAATCTGGTTGAGGTTTTAAACTGCAAACCAAGGGTATGCCCCAGGTCTGTTCCTGCTTACCTGTGTTAAGCCGAGCTCCGTTAAACCGGAAAGCACAGCCGGTCTGTCACATTATTATTGGCATGTATCTGGTTTGGTTTGGCGCTTTGGCAGTTTGTCCTCTGACAGGTTGAGCGTCCTTGGTCTGAAATGCTCCAAAATTTGCTCCAGATAGGAAGTCCTACCCATGACCTTCTGGGATGGGTGTCAGTCAGAATTCTAAAATACTGTATCAAACACCCTTCAAACTATGTGTAAGAAGAGGCAGGAGACAGCGGTAGAGTTCCGGGGAGACACAGGGGGTCTGTTCCTCAGATCTCTCATTTCCTTTGTGTTAGTGTTCCAACATCTGCAAAATGTACATCTCAGACCCTTCCAGGAGCATTCCCAGAGAGGTGCACACAGCTTCTCTATTACTAGAATGTAAACAACCTATCTTTCCACTTCTGATTTTAATTACTGACTAGGTTCATTGATCCGCCCTGTCCTGGATACTCACCTCACCATAAAATACAGAAGAAATACTAAATGGCAAAGGGATATTTAACATGATAACAAGGGGGCACAAAAACAGACCACTTGCCTCTCTGTGGTTAGGTTTCCCCAGGAGTGACAGGATTTTGCAGTTTTCTTATCTTTTGTGCTACAGTTCAGAGTTGCTTTTGTCTGGATTTCATGATTGTTACATGTCCATTTTCTGACTGTCCATTTAGGAAGGCTGGCTGAAGTTATCCTGCTCTCTGGCTATAAAAAGAAGAATTTTTTTGTGATCTCAGAAGATTCAGTTCATATCCCACTTATAATAGGGAAATTAAAAAATCACCAGGTTATGACATGGACTAAGTATAATCACTGACAACAGAAATAAAATTGGTGATAACCCTGAGTCTACCGTGGAGACCATGGGCTGGTATGTAGGTAATAATTCTGGGGACTCCCTGTCATGGGTGTTGTCCAAGCAGAGATTTTGATTGGTGGCTGAGCAAATTGATGCTTATCATAGCTTTAAAGAAATGAATGAATAAAATAGATGCTTTTTGTATTCTACTCTTAAAAATGATTCTGAGGGACTGGAGAGATAGCTCAGAGGTTAAGAGCACTGACTGTTCTTCTAGAGGTCCTGAGTTCAATTTCCAGCAACCACATGGTGGCTCATAACCATCTATAATGACATCTGGTGCCCTCTTCTGTATACTGTATACATATTAAATAACTCTTTAAAAAATGCCTTTGGGGGCTGGAGAGATGGCTCAGCGGTTAAGAGCACTGACTGTTCTTCTGGAGGACCTGCGCTCCATTCCTAGCATCCACATAGCAGCTAACAACTGTAATTCCAAGATCTGACACTCTTACACAGTTATACATATAGCAAAACACCAATTCACATAAAATTAAAAAAAATAAAAAAATGACTTTGAAAATGGTGCATTCAATTCTATGAAAGCATGCAGACTTCTCTACATAGATCAAAGAAGTCTTGTTAAGACCCAGGCATCACCCATCAAGGGCCTTATAACACAGAGAATAGCAAACTCATATGAATGATAAACAGAAGAAACTTGTCTCTAATTAAGTCTTTTTTGCTGGCCAATTGCCATGCAGTTTTCAGAAGTGATAAAGATTGGTAGGGGTTGAAGGATTTAGAAAGGTCTTATCTGTAGGGGAGAGGAGGTGTCCAGTAGGAGAAACAAGACAATGAACATAAACTTGTATGCAGAGCTCAGCTTGCTGTGTCCATGCGTGTGTAACAAGAGCCAGCAATTCACCCTTAGTCACACCTTTCTCACTGCTTATAGTGGTCCTAAGCAGAACCTCTTCCCATAAGTGAGAATGTAATCATCAAGCAACTCTCAGACCACTGTTTCTGACAGAGCCAGGGATGCTTTCTAAACAAACACTAAAACTAGCATCATGATGACATCTGTCAGAATTTCTCCATTTCCATAATCTGTGGCTGCTCCATTACTGCCTCGGTTCTGGCTAATGATGATTATCTCTGCTTTCATTTGCAAGTTTTTTTTTTAGTTCAAAACCCACCTCTTCTGCAGGAATAATGCCCACAGGGCAGAGTAACCCTGCCAACCCACTCTGAATAGCTATGTGCTTCTCTCTTATAAACCTGAGGGAAGGATGCACCCAACACAGCAACAGTCGGTCTATTCTGATAACTTATAAACATGCAGATGCAGTGGATGAGTCAGGGAAGATTATGTCGTGGGATGTTACTATTCCATGAAGTGTGAGAAAAAGAAAGAAAGAAAGAAAGAAAGAAAGAAAGAAAGAAAGAAAGAAAGAAAAACAGCTGCCAAAATTGAATAACAATTTTACAGTGAAGCCAAGGAGGTAAAGTCTGGTTAGCTTAGCTAAAGGATGGTTAACCTAGTTAAAGGCTGGTTAACCTCAGTAAAGCATGGTTACAGAAAGATGCAGCTAGTATCATAGACCCTGTGAAACAGAGAAACAGTTTTTGAGGGATCGGGAAAAGGACAAGGGATCTCAAGAATCCTATTTAACACTGAATAGACCATGGAGGAAAAGAAAGTCCCAAGGAATATCAGAAAGAGAAGCCAGGCTGCTGATGCTTGAAAGTGGCCTGACTGTTTACCCCCGAAATAGTATGTGGTTTGCAAAAAAGGAAGTAAATAATCAAGTTCACACAGATCCTATAGGCCAAGAGCAATAGAACTTGGAACACATTTTAGAACTATTGTTTTGTGGCAATGAAGACTTGATACATCTCTTCTTGGCTTATATTTAGATATTGCAGTGAGGATAGCATTCTATATCAGAAGCAGAACAAAGGGACACCTTTGTGCCTTTCCACAGTGCCAGAAGTTATCTAATGGCTTTAAGCATTCCGGACACACTGCAGGGCCGCTGCACGGTGGACCCAGCATGATGTCAAGTAAGATGCTGGCATTCACCTGTGGACAGCAGCAGAGTGATGCCAGTAGAGAGCATCCCCAGACGTGGCTGAGCATCCCCAGATGTGGCTGTGTGGATCTATGCCCACCTGCTCCCTTAAAAAGAAATAACACATGGCAGTGGATCCTTTTTCGCTTCCTCTTTTCCCTTCTTCCTCCTTTTTTCTTCTTTTTCTCTGTTACTTTCTCCCTCTCTCTCGAGACCCTTTCCTTCTCCAGATATCCAGACTCCCTAAATAAACTCCCTGGGTGGCACCTGGTAGAGAGTGTGTCTCTCCCACCTGCAAAAACCTAACAATGGCAACACATTCACAGTGGTTTTACTGACAGCAACTTGCGGAGTAGTCCTCTTCCAGTGATTGGAGACTAGGGTAGCTGTTTCCAAGGTCTTCTGTTCTCACACAAAAGAAAAAGTAAAGTACCAAGGAAATGTTATTCAAAGCAAAGCAAAGTACAGCTCCGGTGTGCTGTCAAGAGCAACAGTGGGTCACACAAGTGTGCTTAAGAGGCAGGAGAGCTTTGTTGCTAAGCGACATAGCATGGGAGGCTATCTGTTTTGGTTGACAGACTTGGATTATGAAAACCCTTCCTCACTGTATATGTGTCCCTTCCCACAATGCATTCAGTTTCAATGATGGCTAAGCATGAGATCATAAGTACAGGACTCTTCTAAAATACACTCAGAGGACACAGTTTACCTTATTGTGCCTGTAAGAAATACAGGTTTATACCGTAGTTCCTGGATACATTTCAAAATGTATGTGGGTGGAAATGGGCATTGTCAAAAGGTTACCAATGGAGATAACTTATTTCTATTATTTAAAGCAGGTGTATGTACAACCTGATACAGGAAGGCCTCCAAGCTGCTGACAGGTTGCTAGATACTTTCTTTAGAGAGGGGTATGTGCATAGCCCAAGCCAAGTGAAGTCCTAGGTTAATAAATTATTCCCTATGCTTTCTTATCTCAGTGCTACAGGCAAACAATTTCTTTTATTTTAATCTTAATTACTAATTAACTCTCAGATCACACATAGTAAATCCCCCTTCCTCTCTCTCTGCCTCTCCTCTCCCCTCCTCTCTCTCTGTCTCTCTGTCTCTCTGTCTCTCTGTCTCTCTCTCTCTCTCTCTCACACACACACACACTACAGAATAGCAACCAAGAGTTATGAGGTATGTTAGTTACTTTTCTGTTGCTGTGATAAAACACCATGACCATGGCAAACTTATAAAATCAAAGGATAAAAGGTATATTTGGGTTTAGCATCCTAGAGGACTAAGTACCTATTAGTGTTGTCGGAAGCTGCAGGTGTGGTAGCTGGAGGTGTAAGCTTGGGACCTATTCTTGAACATTTAAGATGCCTGTAAGTTTTCACTTTTATTTCTCAGATAATTACTTATTAAGAAATTGGGCCTGGCACGTTACAGGAGAAGAATAGTCAGGAAAACAACATCTGCTATGGACTTTATTCACGGTTGGTCATTTCCAGTCACTTCAGTGAATCTGATGCCCTTGCTTTACTTAAAAAAGGGGGAGGGGACACTAAGAATGTTTTTAATTGATATGTGCATGTGTGTCTCTGTGTGGGGTTATCTATGTATGTGGGTCATGCAATGCTGAAAAGACCAGGACAGGCTAAAAGGTCCTAAAGCTTGAGTTCCAGACAGGTGTGAACCGCCCTGGGAACTGGAAAAGAGCAGTATGCACTCTTAACCATATTTAGCCTTACAATTTCTATTAAAATTATATCCAGGTGTGTTTATTCCATAGCACAAAGTGTAGGCACCCGTGCAAAGCGACCATCTTATTTATCCCCGAGCTTATGATTTAAAGTGTGAGACTGCTCATGTGGGAGTTCTCAAGGGCTAGCCTCGGCTACATAGTGAGCTCAAGGGGGGGTGAGAAAAAGGTTGGATCATTAATAAACGAAAGTTTTGAAGCTTTAAAAAATTGGGCACTTGAAAAATTTCAAGTGGCAATTGTTTTCAAAACGGTCAGCTGTAAAAAGATGGCCTCTGCATAGACAGTGCCCCCCTAGCAAATTCTCTGGAACAATTTTCCCTTTGCAGTATGATTCTGAGCATATGCTTGCCAGAGATCTGCTTCTGAAGATAGCTGGAGTCCTCCTGAGGAGTGGAAAGTATCATGGAAAAACCAAAGGTGTTCTGTGCTCCTAAGGTCAGACTCAATGTGTACAGATGCCAGCATGCCTGGGGCTTATGTACAAATTAGACATGGTATCAACTGTTAGTAGACATTGATGCCAGTGGCTGGAATGATTTTGAAAATGAGAAATAACAATGAGGAGCTAGTCTTGTTGTGTCTGAAAAAGGAACAGAAATTGAAATTCTCTAGTTCTCCAAAGAACATAACTAACAACAGTCCTCAAATTTGCATTATCACTTACAATAAGGTGACTAAGTATTTAAGAAAAAAACAAAACATAAAAACAAACAAAAAACCCCACCTTGGGTATTATTATTTACCTTACTCCTTATACTAAATATTTAAATGTTTTTTAAAAAACTGACAAAAGTTGTAGGGGAAAAAAAGTCCAACTTCATATATAATTTTTAGTTTAAGTACTTTTGATAAATGCTGTAAGCCCCAAATTAATAAGGTACCCTGAGTAGCCAATCTGGCCATCTTTCCAATGAAATTAGCATCTATCTGATGAAAAGAATGTCAACAAACAAAACAAACTGACTTGTTTTGGGAGAAAATTGTAATAAGTTTAATCCTGAGATTCAAGAGAGAAAAACCAGTTCAACAATTTTAAGCCAAATTTGAAACAAGCTTAAATTAAAAGCTTGGCCAGATTGATGGACTCTGGAAAAGTCCACCCCTGTGTTTTCAGGAAATGACCCGGAGTCACATTTTGCAGGATCTTTAAAAAGGCAAACCCCAGAATTCATTGCATTTCCCATTGGGTCCAACTAGGGGCCAACATACATCCTGCTGTATTTTTGTCCACCTCTGCCCCTCCTGCCCACATGTGACCAAGTATATCCATTGCTGTTGGGTTCAAACAAACTTGTTTAGGGAAGTGGAATCATGTAGCTTGTTATTTTCAAGAATTATAACTGCTAGCATTCCAGGAAGTAATCTTGTCTTTGGGCAAGTGGGGTTTACAGGTTAACTTTGGCTCTTACAATAATATGGCAGGAAAGACAATTCAGTTACTTTCTTTGACTTGTAATGAGCACAAATAAATATTATAGTCAAAATTAGATTATTTAAACAAGTGAAGAATTAGGAAGTATACAACCCACAGGATATGCTCATGTGTGTTGCTGGTTATAAAACAACAGAAGGGATGGGAAACACATGCCATATCTGTTTCTAATTAAAGTTTTTGTCCAACAGCAACGAATGTAATGAGTTTCATTATCTAAGCCTTGCCTCCAAGATTCCTCAGTTTCTCAAATCAAGTCGTGTCAGCAAATTAATTAGGAAAATGTTTTGTCCTCAGGGGTTGGTGACTGACTGATCAGGACTTCAGCACTTTGAGAAGAGAATCTACATTGTTCCCTTCTCACAGATTTCTTCCCAGGCTCCCTTGCTCTGCCCCTCATGGTCCATCTCTGCCATCCCCAGTCTCAGTAGGGAGGCACACTCAGGATGAATCATCGCTCTTTAGGAGATTCTATGTTTCCTGTACATATATGAAAATATCGGCTATTATTTTTTCTCTTCACTTTTTATCTAGGAAAAGAGATATGATGCTGCTTACTCATGCACTTAAACTGCCATTAACCACTACCAACAGCAAAAAATTAAAAAAAAAAACCTGCTCAAATTGTTGAATTAGACTTTAGCCTCAGCAATGGCTGCTTCAGTTTCTTATTTATTTATTTATTTATTTATTTATTTATTTATTTATTTATTTATTTATTGAGACAGGGTTCCACTATTCACTTCAGGCTGGGCTTGGGCAATCCTATCTCAGTCTCCCAAGAGCTGACATTACAGACAAGCCACCACACCTCTTCAACTGTGTGGACATCTTCTGTGTCTTATATCTTAGTTTTCAAGATGGACTTTTGGAGACTCACTCTTAAAAACAAAACAAAACAACAAAAATCCCTGTACCTCCTCTCTTAGACGTTTCTCTAACAACTGTGTTTAAATCTTCTTAATAAATTCTAACGTTTTCCAAAACAACTTATAGGCATCTGGAACATTTAAGGCACTCCTGGTTCTCATAGTGAGTGGTGGGATGCCATAGCCAACTGATGCAGAAACTCCCAACACTGTGCTGTGAGAAAGAGTTCTCACAGAGATGAATGCTAATATATCCTGACACTTGAGTGTCCCTTTTGGAGGTGACTGAGAGTGGAAAATCTGTCTTGACTACCTTTAAATCTAGGTGTGGATGCAGCACACCATTTTTTTTTTAATGCATTCATTGTACACTGTATTTTAGTGTTGCTACTTTCTATTGGTGTCTAACAACTCCATCATACTTGGAAGCAGAGAAATACATACACTTCCTCCATTAGCATCTGCAGACAATTGTACTCCGGGCCTTTGTGATACCAAAATCTATACTGGTTCAAGTTCCTTATGTAATAGAATTTGTCCGTTACCTATACATAGCTTTCTCTAGATGACTTACCATGCCTCATGCATCTATCTATCTATCTATCTATCTATCTATCTATCTATCTATAATTTTGAAAAATGACATAGTATCAAGGTATCTCACAGCTGTTTGTGTGATTCTAAACACCACAATTGTAGAGCGTCAGGAAAGGAAAGGGCCAGGAAACTGAATTTAGGATTTGAGTGTCCCTTGTTAAAAGGGTTTTAGACATGGGGCTTGGGGAAATGGATTAGTTAATGTAGATCATTTGGGAATGGCATCTAAAAGACATCCCAGAGATATCTCACACTCTTTGCATCTTATGCTTGCACAGCAAAAAGATGACCTTCTAATGAACTAGGAAGTGAGCCTCTGTAGACAGACTATTGACACAATGCTCTCAGACTTCATGCTCTCCAGAACTGTGAGAGAAACATTTCTGTTTACAGGCTGAAAAAAAAAGTATTTTCTTTATACTAGAGATAGTATGCTATACTGATTTGATAATTTTTTTTCTTTTTTTCTTGTCTCTCTTCTTTTCCTCTCTCTCTCTCTCTCTCTCTCTCTCTCTCTCTCTCTCTCTCTCTCTCTCTCTCTCTCTCCAAGGTCCTGCTATCCTTGCTCAGGCAGGTTTTGAGTCTCACAAGTGATGAGATTGCAGATATTTGCCACTTTATTGGCTTCTTAAAATTTATTATTCTAACATTTTATATATAATTATAAAATATTTGCTTAGAGAGAGGGGAAAGTGTGATTCTATTTGGACTGGAATTCATTGAGATAGGTAGCTAGAGTTAAAATCTGCCCTTTGTATTTATTATAATTGCTAATACACATTAAGTGTGCACACTCATGTTTTCTCTGTGGTATCTCCATATGCACAGCTATTACGTCCTGATGGCACCCAGCCTTCCCCTCGTCCTTTCTTGTTTCCTCTCCGTCCGGTCACCCTGCTTACCCTAGTGACCCTGCCAGCTGCTTCTAAGTCTTCAAAAATAATCCTAGATTCTGGCTGAAAAAAAAAAAATCAGCTTTGCCAGGTGGTGGTGGCCACATTTAATCCTAACACTTGGGAAGCAGAGACAGGCAGATCTTTGTGAGTTTGAGACCAGCCATTTTACAGTGAGTTCCAGGACGGCCACAGCTCCACAGTGAAACCTTGTCTTAAGAAAAACAAAAATCTATGCATCACTCATTTTCTGTCTGTCCTTTACACAATATGATGACCTCCATCCACCAATTTTCCCCGCAAATGACATGAGATTGTTATTCTTCATGCTTGAATACATACATACACTCAATAAACGCTCCACAGTTTCTCTGTTCATTCCAATGTGCTTATCACCTAGGCAGCTTCTGTAGCTTGGCTATTGTGAATATATAACAGCATAGTAAGTGTGTGTCTTAAGAAGACTGACTTCATTTCCTTCTACAATGTCTCCAAAATGGCACAACTGGGTTGTAGGAGAGTCCTGCTGGCTCTTAATGACTGGAGGAAGGTAGAATCTCACATGGTTTGAAACTGCATTTCCCTAATGACCAAAGCCAATGAGAGTGTTTTAGGGATTTATACGCCATGTATTTGTAGTTGTCTTAAGGAGTATCTATTTAGATTACATTCATTATTAGATTTCTACTGTTTAGCTACATATATGTTTATATATTCTGAATATGCATTCTGTCAAATGAGCAGCCAGTTAAGAATTTTTTCCACTCTTAGACCATCTCTTGCTCTATTCATATTGTCTATCCTCTGCAGAAGCATTCAAGTTTGCTGTTGTAATCGCATCATTAATTCTTTTATTTCTGGAGCTGAGCTGTTTAGTTTCTCCTGGGGAAGTCCTAGCCTATGCTGATCTCTTGGCATTGTTCTCCACTTCTACCAAGTTCAGCATTGCAGGTGTTTGATGGGAATCAGCTTTCAAACTTCAAAAACTATCCACAGAAGATGTGAGTCCAGGTCCTGGTTTTATGCAGAAAGTGTGTGTACATTCCACTAACATTCTTGCTGCAGTCAGAAGTGTGTCTTCGCTCTCTGGAGCTTGTCATATGACTTGTGAAGCAGTGTCACGCTCTATGCCATGCACACTTTTGAGTCTGACTCCTTTGACTATTTCCAGGGGTTTCTGTGTTTAAGGCAATAACTTAGAAGGCATTGTTCTTCTCTTGTTAGGATGTAATTAATGAATCATTAACTGGTGGCAGACTCCAGAGATCCTGCGTTTGTTAAGACTGACCCTCATAACTATGTTTGCATCTCGTCAATGTGCCTTATCGCAATTGTCTGGCTTCTTCTCATTTCCTTGTGATAAGGTCCTGGGCTCAGTGAGTCTCCGGAAGTAAGTACATAGGGCTGCCTGGCGAGTTTATTTGAGGAAGGAAATAATCAATTTAGAGCTATTACGCTGGAGCCCTTATCCAACACATTCCCTTGTCTAATGCTTCACAAGCTGATATTACATGCTTAGCAGGGACTTCAAAGCTACAGCCCTGGGCTGTGTGGGTTTTCATTAACATGCAGTTTCTCTGGAACAGCAAGTGTTTGTCATTAACATGACTATAACCCACAGACTTGCAAACAGGGGCCATAAAAGTTGTAGGAAAAATTTGAATTACTCAGCTCATAGCTTTAGCTCAGAACACTATTAATTCTGTATTGCTGGTGAATTACCAGAGCGAGGGGGGCCAGTATCACACTCAAAGGAGAGAGAGAGTGTGTGTGTGTGTGCATGGAGGCCAGAAGTCAACCTTTGGTACTCTTTCTCAAGCACAGCTCACCTAGTGTGGAAGAGGAGAGGGGATCTGAGTGGGACCTGGAACTTCTCTGACCAGTGAGCCCATGAGTTCCCCTGTCTCTGTCTTCCTGCTGCTGTTGGGATTACAAGGGCTAATTACCAGGCCGAGCTTTCTATGTGGGTTCTGGGACTCCAGCTCAGGTCTTAGGCCTGGGTGGCAAGCACTCTCCTGGCTCTCTTCAGTTGGATACTCTCAGTTTGGATTTGCTTTTTTCCTTTTTTCCATAAGGTTCAGTATTTGAAAAATGGTGACTTGTCCTCTCGGCCCAAGCAATGAAAACAATGTAGGGATGAATATCTAGATCACATCCAGGTAACAGTAGGGGAACCTTTTCTCCTTCTTCATCCCTGGTATTGCAAATCTAATCCAGGCCCTTATCCACACCGGGAAATGGTTAAGCTACCATAAGGAAAAGGGGGTTATGCTAGTGAGAGGCTGACTGTAAAAATCTGTAATTTGAAGTTTGAGATTGGGACTTCTGCTCAATCAGGACAGCCTGGTGCTCACTCTGTGGTTGTCTTCTGGTTATGTACAAGAGAACACTGCTTTCCCTTGCTATGGATCTGACTAGACTTCTGGGAAGGCCTGCTACTCTGCCAGTCCTTAATAGAGAGGTCCAGTTGGACAGAGATAAGGAGACAGTTAAGTGCAATCTATAGTTGCCTCGTGGAGCATTATTTTATATCCAGCTCCTGTTACAGCCACAGAGACAGTCAGACCACCTTGGGAGGGCTTCCTGTTACACACAGAGAAACCCCTTTTAGGAGGGGCTTGGGAGAGGAGTTTTCTCCCTGCTTGGGAGGCTTCACCCGCTAGGTTGCCAAGGATCTGCAGCTGCTTGTTGGAGCCACCCCTTGTCCAGAATGGGGAAAGCTGAACAAGCCCTGGGGAAAGTCGATAAAAACACGGAAATTGTAGGAAAATCACTAGCAGTTGTCTGCTTCTTTTTGTGTGTGTCAACAGGCTTGTGTTTAATTTTTAGGTATCTGAGCACCACTGTGGAAGCTTTTGTTAAAATAAAAATAGCCCCATTGAGAAGCCAGCTTTCCAGCGTATGGTTATAGTAGAAAAGGCACAGGAGAAAATGATACCCAAATTCTAAGCTAACGTAAACTCTCCTGTCCTGTTCATAGTTCCCAGGAGAGACAACCCATCAGGGTTTTTTTTGTTTTTGTTTTTGTTTTTGTTTTTTTGCGTGCAAGGGAGATAGGGGATGGGGGGTCCTTGCATTTGGCTATCAAACACATTTATAATTAATGCTTGTTTAGAACCCAGAATCTCATTTAAAAATTTATTTATCTTATTCACTTTTTATTTTTGTTTGAAATATCTTATTTCCAGTTAAAAGAAAAAAAAAATGCCAAGCCCTCGATAGAATCTATGAAAAAATTTCAAGACAGGACATTTTGTTTTAAAGACATTATTATTCTGTATTTCCATGCATTCCTTTGGAAATGCATTTGGGGAGGGTTGTTCTGACACACATCACAGAAGCCTGTTTTCTACAACTCAGGGATTGTTTTCCTGTAAGAGTCTTGTTGCAACAATTTTAAAATGGAGTGTAGGAATGAAATTGTTTCTCTCAAATGTTCTAATAACATTCTGAAAATTCCTTATGCCCAAATACAAACTAATACTTGATTTGTCTCAGATACACATTTAGTCTCTTCAGGTTTAATAATCATTTGGCTTAAGAATCCCGTGGTTCACGATGTCTTTGGAAATGGATTCCTGCAGCCAGGGACCCTCCCTCCCCTCTGGGAAACAGGGCAGGAGAAGGCAGTTCTCATAGACTTTCTGTGTCTTGCTTTCAAGTATGTTTTAATCTCCTGGAACTCTTGAGGAAATGGTGGCCTCAAATAATAAACTACAGCCTTAAATAATAAACTACCCTCTGCTGGGAACAAGCAAGTGGGTGCCTTGAATCACACAGGTGCAAGAGCCATTCAGACTGTGTTCCCACCCTTTCTAAGTTTGAGGGCCTTTGGGATTTCCCTTAAACTTTAGTATCACCCCCACACGCTTTCTGTGTATCTGCATTTTAAGGTGGTGTGGGTATTATTTCAGAGACCCTTCCCTCTGGTTTTCGGGCTCCCTTTCTGTCTCTTCTGATACTTTTTATTTTTAAGTTGGTATGTGATTAAACCAGAATTGACAGATTCATTCTTGTCTACTACTTTTAAGCATGGGGATGAATAGGAGAGAAGATTCAGAATGTCATATATATATATATACATATATATATGTGTGTGTGTATGAAATTCATATATATGGCATATTTTATAATCTTGTATTTACCACAGTATTATAGAAATCTGCATTTTTGTAGATGAAAGTAGTTAAATAATTTCAGTTTTAACAGGTGTACTAGTTATACCACATCTGCACTTATAAACGTGAAAATCACTATTTTTTATTTTAAAAAGCTATGAAATATAAATGTCTATTTTAAAATGTACTTAGAATCCTTCCCATCCCAGCTTCCTGAGAAAACCACACCAAATGTAATTAATGTGGCTTTAGATGTGCAATCCCCTGATGTACCATTTCACAACTACATATGGTTTTTCTAAAACGTCAATTGCTTTCAGTTGTTGCTCTAAACGGATGGAAATTTGTAACATCACTTGCTGGCTTTAGTGAAGTTTAGCACCAAGATTATTCCAGCAAAGGCTGCCTGCATTTTAGTGTGAGGCACAGGCTGCCTCACACTAAAATGCCTTCAGCTGGCGGGCTGGGGAGGGTGAGGCCATCTCTCAGCGCATTATCCAAGTCTCTCCCTTGTGGTTTTGGTGATTCATCTGCCTCTTCCTGTCTCTAGATGGGGACCATATTTTGCCAAGAGTCCTGTTACACCCTCTCTTGTTAGAGAGTTGCCCCCAGCAATGCTCTCTTTCCTGTTAACACCTGCACCAAGCTGTTGAGGAAAGACTTTGCAAAGCAATCTGTTCAAAAAATGATTCTGTCTCTGTAATGGAGGGAACATTTCTTCCAAATGTGAAAGGAATTGTTTATAAGGCCAAATTACTCAGAGTTCCATCTAAATATTTAGTGGTAGTTGTATTCATAAGGTCAGTTGCTATAGTGAGGTATTTTCATGTGTACACCACACCAAAATTGTGGCTCAATATATTGTCTACTATATCTTAATATTATGCTTCACAATAACTCATGGGTCTAATAGTTGATTAATGGAAAGGGAAGATAATCTCATAACATTTTGTTTATTGGTTCTCATGTTTGTAGTTATAGTTTATTATGAGTAATTTGATATTTGAGAATACATAGCTGAATCTATAGATTCACCCACCTGTTCACCCACTCACCCACCCAAACATTCACCCATCCATCCATCTACCCATTCATTCATCCACCTACCCATCTACCTACCCACCTACCCATCTATCCATCCATCCATCCATCCAGTATACCCATTCATCTACCCACTTACTTCCCATCTATAGCCTCACACATCCACATTCCCACTCATCTACCCATCTTCACACTCATCCATTCATGCAGTTCACCCACTCATCCATCTACTCATCTACCCAACCACCTACTTAGTCACTCAACCACATCCCATCCCATCTATCCCCTCTTGCCTTATTCCCATGTATCCATGCAGTTTATCAACCCATCTACTGATATTTCTTCTATCCCATTGACCCACCCACCCAGCCACCCTTTCACATCTATCCCATCTCTCTGTCCGTCTGGTCCATCTGTTGTCTATCCTCTTTTCTGAACACCCTAGAGAGGCATTTTGGGACTTTGAATATCATGGTTTCTGGACAGTTGGAGAACAAAGAGAGTGAGTATTGGACTCTGGGCAACAAAGGTTGATGATTACATACTCTTCAAGAATATAGATATAAAAACCCAAGATAGGAGAAAATAATAGAAGCTGGGCATGGTGATTCACATCTCAGTCTTAATTTCCAGAACTCAAGAAGCTGAGGCAGGAGGATTACCACAAATTAAGGCTGGCCTGGACTACATAGTGACAGGTCAACTAGTGACACATTGTGACTCTGTGGCAGCAACAGCTCCCCATTATATAAACCATTACTGAAAGAAACCTCATATAAAAAGAAGGATAATCACAATTTTCCATTTAGAAACATATGTAAAACACATTACAAATGCCTTCAAAATTATTTCCCCATGGAACACGAAGCTCGCATCCTAGAGGAGCCTTCTCATAGCTGATGGCTTCTGTGATTGGCCATATATCTTACTGACAGCTGAGGGTTATGGGAGGGATGTTAAATAGAGGCCGAGGACCAAGATCCAGGCCTCCAGAAGGAAAGGAAACAGATCAGAGAATCATAAACAGAAGACTTAAGCATGGATCCAGCAGTGCCCCTTATCTGAGGCCTTGCTTCCTGTGGTTTCAAGTGCTGTTACTCAGCCATAGTTTATAAATATTAATGCAAAAAGATGCACAGAGAGAGAGAGAGAGAGAGAGAGAGAGAGAGAGAGAGAGAGAGAGGATAGAAAGAATAGTTTACACTACAGAGTACTGTTGTGACTGGCCTATTCATTACTGTTGCTCCTCTCTACTGGGTCTAGTTTATAAATTGAGCTATAATATATCTATGCATGTGACTGGAAGGAGTGCAGTGTGGTTCTGCACCATCTGTACTTCCAAGCATCAACTAGAGATTCAGAGCACCATCAGACAGCCCCGTGGATAAGAGGAGATAATTTTACATGGAAAAAAAGTAAAGTAACACAGATAAAGGGAAGAAGCACACAGGCAGAAGAGCAATGTACCTTAAGAAATGAGATGACAGACCATCTGTGACTTTTGGTCCAGGTTCAGTTTGGATTCCAACCTCCATTGTCAATGCAGCCCGGTATATATCATTATAACTATCAAAGACATCTAAACATTATTGAGACTAGATAGGATAACGTGTGAAAAACTACTAGGATTTTACCTGAGATGTGAGCAGTGCTCGTTGTTTATTAGGTTACTTTCCATATGACACTTGGGAATTTAGTCAATTAATCTTACCGTGACTGGATGCAGAGGGGTCAGTGACATTTACTTAATAAAATTACTGAGGTCCCAGGTGCAGACTTTCCAAGGTCAATTCAGACGTTCTAGCAACTTCCTCCTTTGGTTAGTTTTTCTCCATCAGCTTGTGTATAATTAGGAGATGCATGTGGAAGGTGAGAGAATTCTAAACATTCACCTCCCCGTTGTTAACTCCACTATCCCCATTGCTCAGAGCGGAAATGAGAGGGAGAAGAGAAATCTTGTTTGGAACCTCAAACGGAGGCTGAAGGAGTCCTGAGCTTTTCCTGTATTTCCTTAGACTCTTGGTCCTGGAACTGCATCCTAGCGGAACAATTTGCCGCAGCATCTGTCAGTTTGTGGACAGAACTGCAGTACATATGGATGCTATGTGCTTTTGGGATTTATTTTTTTACTGGCTAGTATGTGGGTTCTTTGTCACCTGGAGAACTAAAAGACAGAAAGAATGGCTGAGGGCAAAGTGAAAGTGTATTGGTAAGTGCTCCAAACATCTCGGGTAGAGCTAAGAGACCACGCACTCAGAGGAGGTTGGGATTTAGAATTTATAGAATTCCTGTTTCTATGCTCTAGTGATGTCTGTAGCAGGGCTTGGTTGGATCTCTGTTTCCTAAATTGTTAACTGGCTAGCGTAAGAGGTTGGGTGGTTCAACCTCTGCTATGCTGTAGTAGGTACAGAAAGAGCCACCAGTGGCAAGGAGAAGCAAGCGATGCCCCAAAGAAACAGAAATTTCCCGGTGGAAAGATGGATACTTTCTGCCTATTGTTCGCGGCAAAAATCATTTTTAAAGACCCTCCCTCAAACGGAGGTTGATGTGTCCCCATTCTCCTGTTCTGTGTTCCCTATTGTGATCTATCTGTCTGAAGAGCCCACAGCCTGATACGGACGGACGTAGACCCTCTGGGTAAGCACACATTAGTGGCTCAGGGAGATCACATACAGTTTACACGTAGCTCTTTGAGAAGCCTTCGTACTGAACATGGTTGGACTAATTTTGTTTGGCACTGGAAATGGAGTACCTTTTTCACATCACTCATCAGTATTATTATTTTGGTTTTCTTAATTTTTTTTTCCTATGGAGTTTTCATCAGTATTTTATTGTGATTGATATTGCCCCTCTACTGCCTCCTCTCCACCGCCCCCTCCTCCCCCCCCCCCCCCCCCCCCCCCCCCCCCCCCCCCCCCCCCCCCCCCCCCCCCCCCCCCCCCCCCCCCCCCCCCCCCCCCCCCCCCCCCCCCCCCCCCCCCCCCCCCCCCCCTCCTCCGCCGCCCCCTCCTCTACCGCCCTCTTCTCCCCTATTCCTCTTTGCTTCCTGGCACAATATCGTCCCTTCTACACTGTTCTGGTGTGACACACCCCCACAATACACACAAATCAGCTTTTGTTCCCGTCTCCTGGGGTCCGTTCTAGTTTTCTGGCTTTTCCCATAGTGTCTCCCACCTGGATATACATACTAGCTAGTTAAAGGTCAGGTCTGCCTGTGAGAGACAGGCAGCAGGTGGTCCTTGTGTTTCTTAACCTGGGTTACCTTGTTAATATGTTTTCCTGCTCCATCAGCTCTCCTGTTCATTTCTCTTTTTAAGTAGAGTAAAATTCCATTGCACTATATATATATATATATTTATATGCACTATGTATATGTGTATGTATATGCATGTGTGTGGTGTGTTTGCCAATATTTAATTTCTATAGTGTTCTTTCTCTAAAGATTGCTTATTATTGCTTTAGAAATATTTACAATTGAATGTTAATTTACACTTATTTATTTTTGAAATAGGGTCTCACTGGGCTGGCCTTGAACTTATCAAAATCCACCTGACTTTGCCTCCTGAATGCTGGGCTTATATTCACTTTCTCTTTTAATTATGAAGTGTCTTTTTAAAACAAAACAAAAAATGGTTTTATGTCTATGACCATTCAGATGCTGTCCCTCATTTTCTATCCTGTCTTCCTCTCCTAGGTTTGGTTTTGCTGTTTGCTTTCTCTGAATTGTGATCACAAAGGGCCTGGGCATTCCTGTTGCATCTCTTATCTGAGGTGACTTTTCTGCTTTATACCCATGTCCCCAGTCTGTGCGTCAGTGAGTTTCAAGGTCATGTCCTCAGTGACGTCACACTTCACAGTGCAGTGTGGTTCATGGGTGGCCTTTGTTCTACCCTTAGTGGACTCATACTTAGCCTTACAATCTGTTTGTTCGTGGGTGACTTCAACTTACAGAACCAATGCAGCTTCTTTCTTTCCTTTCTGAGGAATGTATGTGTAACTAAAGTCTTTGAAAACCACACTTGCACTTAGGTAAAAGGCAGAGAAGATGTTCTTTCAAAATACACGGTTCAGTAAGAGGTGGTGAGCAAAGCAGTGTGGCGGCCATTGTCCGTGCTTGCCACCACATGCAGAGAGCATAAAGAAAAACATTCTCAGTGTGTGATGCAATATGTGGAGGAAAATACATTCTGCAGGATTTTTAAGTTTAACAAACAAAACATTCATATATCAAACCTTATAGATGTAACAGAATTTTCTAAGTTTATGTATAAGTTGACTCTGCTGTATCATGTCCTACATGTGGCGAATCAGTCAGATCATTCTCAGATTCTTTTTGTCTTATAGACAAAGGCATGTGACACATAAAGGCATACACACAATATTCTACACCTGGAGCCTCAGAACACTCCACTCTGCTGCCACCTGACACATAGAAAGTTCTCTTACTCAGCATACCACTTCTCATTCACAGCATTTTTGAGAGTTATATCTTTAATATATATGTGTAATTTTTATTCTATATGAATGTCTATGCACATGGATGCTTGGTGCCCATGGAAGTCCAAAACCAGGTATTGAATTCCCTGGAACTGAAATTACATATGGTTGTTATTAGTGTTGTGAACTATCATGTGGGTGCTGGGAACTTATTCTAAGTCCTCTGGAAGAATAGCCAGTGATTTTACCTGCTGAGCCATCTCTCCAGCCTTGAGAATTACATATCTTAACAATGAGAAAAAAACTTTTATTTTATTCTTGATTATGGATCTTGACCTTGAATTCTACTAGTTTTGATTTAACACTACCTTTTAAAGTTTGTATATTTCATCTTGTTAATAATAGACTAGTGTACATTTTTGTAATTGCCTCATTCTCCACAGTTTCAGAGACTGACCTGACCAGAGTGAGGAGGGAATGAAATGACAGACACATATACAAAAAAACTAGGACTGGGTAGGCTGTGCTGGCTCAGACAGAGGGCACCGAGAAACTAGGGAACCTGGAAACTCAGTGCATTTATGTTATATATTTCAATCAAGGAGGGTTGTGGTGTGCAACCTATTAAGGAGGTCTTCGTTGGTCTTCCTGGGAGGCCTCTGGAGGATGCCGACCTAGCTGCAGTAGGCTACAGTGTTTGTACACACTGGTCAATTGTCTGCAAACACTTATACCTGAACCAAAGGAAGGCTTTGCCAATTCCCGAGCCTGTTGTCCTGAGGCCCTGGGGTCATGTCAACAACCCAGCGCTCACTCAGGACTTCATCTGCTTCTTAAACATAGCTAGCTACAGATTTTAAGATATGGGTATTTTAGTAGTTGATAAGTTTTGTCATAAACATTAAGCTGAATATTTTGTCTTAAAAATTATATTTATAGCATGCCATACTCACTTTATGTCTGGCTTTGGTTTTGGTTCTTCCTTCCAGCATCTTGCTAGTGCTCAGTTTCTTAAATAACCTTGCAGAGATAAATGAAAACATTTTTGTGCAGTATGGTGTGAACATGGAAGTGTGCACACCCAATTCCCTTGCACCTTGCTCATTATTAACCTTGACTCTGTAGATTGTTACTTTTGCTTATAAGCACATGACGTTTTCTTCATTTTAAAGAAATGACTAGCCTGCACCCTCCTCCCTTATCCCCGCGTTGGTCCGTGGTCCCTCTGCTCTTTTTGCTCCAGTCGCTCAGTGCAGACACTGCCAGACAGCTAACTTTCGGAGCATGGCCAACCTCGAGCGTACCTTCATTGCCATCAAGCCAGATGGTGTGCAGCACGGCCTGGTGGGCGAGATCATCAAGCGCTTCGAGCGAAGGGATTCCGCCTGATGGCCATGAAGTTCCTTTGGGCTTCTGAGGAACACCTGAAGCAGCACTACATTGACCTGAAAGACCGTCCTTTTTTTCCTGGGCTGGTGAAGTACATGAACTCGGGGCCAGTGGTGGCCATGGTCTGGGAGGGGCTCAATGTGGTAAAGACAGACCGAATGATGCTGGGGGAGACCAATCCAGCTGATTCTAAGCCAGGCACCATTCGAGGGGATTTTTGCATTCAAGTTGCAGGAACATCATTCATGGCAGTGATTCAGTGCAAAGTGCAGAGAAAGAGATCAATCTATGGTTTAAACCTGAAGAACTGGTTGACTACAAGTCTTGTGCTTATGACTGGGTATATGAGTAGAGGTGTATTTTATGAGTAGAGGTGTATAACTCTAGGTCCTTTTCAGCATTACTAATGGACCCATGGATACAGCTCTAGCTCTTCATTTCTAAAACAATAAAGACTCTGGAACTAAAAAGAAAAAATAAAGAAAAAAGAAATGACTACATAGGACTTCATTTGGCATGCAGGTGCAATTTATTTCATGGTCTCATTAATGCATCTTTAGGTTCTTGATAATCATTTGGTTTAAAAACAATTGCGTTGACTAACCTTCCACATAATCATTTCCAACATGACTAACACACCTATAAATTCTAGAACTGGAATTATAACATTGAGGGCACTTGAAATTTCCAGTTTGGAGAATGTGTTGTTTTCAAATGTTGAGTATGTAATAGACTATGCATTATGAAATTTAAAGGATGCAAAAGAAAAGGCAGGCCTTTCCCCTCCCTATCCCCTAATATATAGCTTTGTCCCCCCTCCAGAGTCTCCATGACTTTACATGGGAGAAGGAAGCCTCACAGACACGGCATGGGTGAGGAAGTTGAGGACTGTTGAGGTTGTTGTGGTCTGGAGGCCAGGAGATGGTCATGGGCTATTCACATGCATTTTTGCAATCTTGCAAGTCTTTAGTTGGATAGCATCTCATAGCTGCACTCAGAGAGGTATAAATGCAGGGAAGACTCTGAAGACTAAAGGGACAAGTGGTGGACAGGTAGCCGCTAGGTGTTGGATGTGGCAAAGCCCCCAGGAAGACAACATCTTCCCGACTCTTTGATCTTACTGCCACATCACTCTTAGACCTCAGAACTGGAAGGTAACAAGCATCTTGTTTCAACCCCTAAATGCTCCATTTAATAAGTGACATTTGACTCCATTGTGAGAGTAGATGCAAAGACACCATTGCAGTAGGCACAAGCAGGTCAAGAACTTACTTCTAAAACTCATTAAAACATGGTAGGTACATATATGTGCATGGGTATATTAAACTCCACGAGAAAAACCAGGCCCTGGTACCTAGTTCATTCTTTTCCTACTCTACCAGCAATATTATTTAATATTTCAATCTAATTATAGCAATCTTAGTAGGATTAAAATCTGGAAATTATGTTTCCTTATATAGTTTTAGTTTTCTAGCACACATAGCTATTTTGGTGAAAAGCTGGGGAATATTTCATTAGAATTAGAAAAATAAATCCCATATTAAACTTCTAATCAATGGGTTGTTGGACAGATGGACCAAAGGTTAAGAACACTTTGGTCTTCTGCAGAGGGCCTAGGTTTGGGTTCAAGCACCCACAGTTAGACTCATAACAGAATAAAAATGAGGACTTGGCTGCCCCGAGGTATGGTTGAGAAGAAGGTTTTTCTTATAGATATGAGGGGAAGAGTAGCCAGAGGCATCTGGAAGAGTTCAGATTAAACATGGCCAGCAGAATAGACCAGGTCATGAGAGGAGAGAGTTAGACAAGAAGGCACAGGACATGTGAGGGGTCCAGGAGAGGAGAAGGGTCAAGAGGATGAGGACCAAGAGGAACCAAGAAACTAAGAGAACCCGGGGCCAAAATGGCTGAGCTATGTAGGAAAAAGAATGTATGGGGAAGCAGAGTGGAGCTCAGGGGCTAGAGAGTCTTGGGGGGGTGCAGGAAGTGCTGAGAGGATCTCAGACTGTAGCAATGCTTAGAGAGCCTGGCAACCAATCAGCACTGGCTTTGAGATGTGAAGAGATACCTAGGCCTTGCATGCTGAGTTTCTTTGGGACCTAACAACAGCCACTTTGTAACTCCAATCCCAGAGGATCTGACACCCTCTTCTGGCCTCTGTGGGCACTGCATGCATGGAGTACATATACACATAGTCAAAACACTCATACACATAAAATAAAATAAAACAAATAGAAACCTAAGAAATTATAATTAGTCTCCTATGTGTATTTAATCATTAAAGCCTAATATTTTCTTTTTCTGACCTCAGGTCTGCTTTATACCTGTAATAGCAGGCCTTTAAGACAACTCAGCTTTGGACCTTATCAATGTCCCACATGTGATGATTAGTGACAAATAGCACAGCTATGAGAAGATAGCATCCCGGGAGTGGGAAAAGCAGACTGCTTCTCTGCACACAGAAAGTGAGGTCAACACAGTTCAAAAGACGCACTGTAAGAGAGAGCTGTAAGCTAATTTAATATGGAGGACATTAGAAGCTGGAGCTTCCGTCTGTCTAATATTTATTCCTGGGGGCCATGACATTCTCTGCAGGAAGCTGAGTGGTGAAGGCCTCAGTTGTGGTCTCCCTGTAATTAAATCTGGGGCTCACCCCTTCACTTACTGAGCTAGAGATTTAGAATTCAAGGACATGAGTATTGAGTGAAGATGGCAGCTCAGGGCTCAGGAGTCCTTACTGAAGAGCTGAAGCCCCAGGGCTTAACCAGTTTCGCAATTGAGACCACCCTGAGGAAGCTCAGGGAGCCGAGTCTCCAGGTTCCATTCATGGGCTGCATAGAGATGGGGAAAGCAGTCCCATTTTTATCTTTTCCTTCGTCTGCTGTTCAACCCTCCTGGTCAGGTTACTTCCAATTCAGCTTTGCCCAAAGTACTTTGAATCCTGCAGCTCACCCCAGCTCCCATCTCCTCATTGGAACTTCAATTTATCATTTATAGTGGAAAGTTAATTTAAAACGATCTTAATTTCCATCCTAGCAACTTTAAAAATTGCCAGAGAAAGGTCATGTTCGATCAGTGATAGTGATTTGCTGCAGGAAAACTTGAAAGGCAGGCACACTCACACTGGTTACACTCCTGTTGGTTTTGTCTAAGGAGAAGAGCATTGAAAAGCAGAAGTCACGGCGCTGTCTGCGACTTGGGTCCATTGACACAGATGTGTGCAACGTTGAAAGACCAAAAGAAAGAGTTCTTTCAATACCTAAGGAATACAGTGAGACAAATTCCAAGGCTGTTCTTGTCACAGTTTTAAAGATCATGTCTCCTGAAATCAATGCCGACAAGCTTGTGATGTGGTAGAGCGTCTCCTGCTGTGGGCCATGCACTTGCTGGGTGCATAGCCTTGACCTCTTGTATGGCTTCTATTCTCAGAAGTGTAGCTGGAACAACAAAGACTGAAGAGATATTTCCGTGGAAAGCCGAGAAGCACAGACGTTTATCAGCTGCCACCGCACATCACGGAAGGGGCTTAAGCACAAACTGACATTTATTGGCTCATATAAATGGGGCATTCTGGGGCATGTCTCCTTCCTCTTGTGACATAAATGCCTTCCCATAAGGTCACTTCGAGCCCTTGGTAAAGCAGTCTCCGTTTCCTCGATAGCTCAAACTGGAATTTCATCTCACCATCTTGATCTAACTTATTTTGGGAATGGTTGTTTTAATCTAGAGCTACAGAATATGAATGCACACTGGGATGCCTTGGGTGAGAGCTCGGAATGGCTTAGCTCTATGTGCGGTGGGGCCTGGGAACTCAGGACACTGCTCAATCCCCTCTCTATGCCCTCAGTGACTTTAGTCTGCTACCCTAATAGCAGAATTCTGATCTTTCTTTCTTTTTTTTTTTTTTTTTTGGACACCTCCCCATATGCTACACATACACACACCAGTCACCTTCACACACACACACACACACACACACACACACACACACACACACACACACACACGACTTACATAAATGCACACACATGTGGGAAGTGACCTACTGAACAAAACTTGTCTCTGGCAAGATATAATGTTTTCAGTAGCCACCTTTGAGTTTGGATGGAGATATGAATTTTGTGACTCCAGAGTGATGGCAAAGCATGGTTCCTTTGTGACACCTTTAGGAGGTTTTCAGCAGAACAAGGAAGAAGAAATGCTTGTGTGTAAGGCAGAGACCTTGTGCTCTAGAGGGAAAAAATCATGGCACCATAGAATTCAATTGTTTCTTCACTTACCTGACAACGTATTTGTAAAAACAACAACAACAACAAAAACAAAACAAAAACAATACAAAACTACTTTCTCTTCAAAGTTTACACTTCAGTGAGGTGATCCTTCAATAAAAATACTTTTATGAACTTTAGCCCAATAAATGATCCATGTGCTTCAGTTAAAAATAAAAAATGAGAAGATCGGGTCGAGATGGAATTTCTCCACAGCAGGCCAGTCCACATGACACCATAACTGATTCCTGTGTCTGTCCCCTTCATTTCTAGAGCTGGGCTAGTTGTTAGTAGATCTGGGGATCACATAGA
Organism: Sigmodon hispidus; assembly: GCA_004025045.1. NCBI lineage: Eukaryota > Metazoa > Chordata > Mammalia > Rodentia > Cricetidae > Sigmodon > Sigmodon hispidus. The sequence continues at coordinate 80,571 of PVIH01002061.1, forward strand.
AATGCTTTCTTTGGACCAGTGAAGAGAAGATTGATCAACTGATTCCTTCTGCCCGAAAAGTCCACTCCATTTGGGGAGGGGAACTGTCCCCGATAACGGTCCAACTGATCAAGGTGAGAATGAATGGTAAACACACCTGGTAGGTAGGACTCAGGGTGGGTTCAGCAAATGGGCCATAAAGCTGCTGAGTTAATGGAATAGTAAAGCTGCCTCTCGGGTGCCCTGACCTTTCCCTGAACATTTGCTTGGTGACAGGGTCTCTTGAGGAAAGCAGGCCATGTGCTTTATCAGTTTGCAGACTCCAGCTTATGCCATTTCTTTATAATGGCATTGGCCTACAGCGTTCTCACAGAGTCTTTCTTTCTCTAAACAGCTTTGGAACTAAAACCAGACCCCATTCTCATTTCCGCCATGGTGACTGCTCCTGACAGGTGTCCATCCGCATCTTATGATAGCCCTGCAGAACTGATGCTGTGGGGGCTGCATAGGGTAAGAAGAGCCAGCAACTTCCTTCCCTGACCAGAAATTCTGCAGCCACCCCTTCAGAGTCCTCTGGCTACAGATGGCATCTCATAAGCCTTGTGATGGCAGTCATTATCCCGGAGGCTGTTGGAAAATAAGCCTAGACACCTGATATTTATCCAAACTGTGTCTCAACCTCACTGGTCTAGAAACAATAAAATTTGTGAACATCTTTAAGATTTCTCCAAGTTTTGTAGCTTTGAATTTTTCTAAAAGACTATGAGACCACACTTGTTACCAACTTGTGACAGGCCTCTGGGAGTACCTATCACACTGTAGTGATCTTTCTGGACCTTGCTCCTCAGTGAGTGTGTGTGGTACATGTTGCTATGGGCTGTGGCTGGGTGGGGGACTTTTTCTAGCCTAACCCTCTACTAACAATGCCATGCTAACTGTTTTTGCCGCAACCAGACTCTTTGTGGTTGAATATAATAGCAATTTAGTGCTGGTTCTTATTCGGCCTATGGAAGCCTTTAGGCATAAGATGAGAAAATATTCTCTCTGGGGCCTGGGCAGACGGCTCAGAGAGAAGAGTGTTGGCCTGAGGACATGAGGACCAGTGCTCAAGATTCAGAAGTCGTGTAAAAAAACTAGGTATTGTGATACATACCTTAAATCCAGAGACAGGCAGCAGGCAGTCCTCCTGAACTGTGAGTTCCAGATTCAATGATTCACCTTCTTTCAAAAAACAAAGGTGCTCTTTTCTAGTCTTCATTGGCACCCTCCAACCCCCCATTTTCCCACTCCCCCAACCCCCACATACACAGCGCACATGGCACACACACACAGCTGACACCCTTATACACACACACAACACACTCACATACACCTCTCTGTCTCTCTGTCTCTCTATCTCTGTCTCTCTCTCTCTCTCTCTCTCTCTCTCTCTCACACACACACACACACACACACACTTGAATACCCTCACATGGCTAGCACCCTCAAACATACATACCTGGCACTCTCAGACATACACAGCACATACAAACACACACACACAACACACACACACACACCAACACACAAAATCTAAAAATATTTAAAATTAATTTTAAAAAAGAGAAAAATATCCCTTCTGAGAAATTGCCTTTCAGCAACTATCCACTAAAGAAGAGAGTGCAGATATTTGGTAGTAGGGGGCAGTCTCTGCTACACCCCAATGGGACACGGAACTCTGAAGCTTTGGTTTTCATGGTGTCTCTACTTTTTAAACCAAAGGCAGCTATGAAGACAGATCTCACAGTAGCAGCAGACCTCTGGGCTTCTTGAGGGACTCTTCTCTTTCCAATGTTCTTTTCCTACAGGTTAGGTACCACAGGGAGAATATACCAAAGTCTTTAACTGTCTGGTGCTTTTAATTGACATCGGCCACCTCTCAATACATCTCATCCTTAGGGTGAACCAGAGTTGTAAAGCAATGATGGTCTAATGGTCTAACCTGTGTGGTCGACCAATATTGGAGAGGGTGACTTTCTTCTCCAGTGCCCTGAAAGCCCTCCTGATTCCAGGTAGTTATTGTAGGCTGCAGATTCATATTAATTATTTTCATAAAGAAACCAGAGTTATAAATCTTGAAAACTGAAACTGCCTCTGGAAGGAGGTTTGTGTTTTGTGTAAAACTTGTGATGATTTTCTTAGCTACTCAGGTGACCACCTCGATGGAACCCTGAGCACAGGAGAGCTGTCAGCTCACTGAACCCCCATCACCATCATCTGAGGTCCTGGGCTTTTCTCCATCTTCTTAAGTCAAGGCTGTTATATGTGGGAGACCTCTAAGAAGCATGGTGCCCCACCATCTGAATTGCAGTGATTTGAGTCTCTTTGCTGATGTCTACTTTTTTTTCTTCCTCATACTTTACCTTAAACCCCAGAGACCTCCTTAAGAAGCTAACAAGTTTTGACTCCCTGCTATCTAAATTTCAATTTTCTATTTTATGTGGAATAAATTATGCACCAAACTGGGCCTCATAGACACCGCAGTGCCCTGGCAGGTCAAACTTTGACATCCTGATATCATTGAGGGAATTTGACAAGGGTTAGCAATGGGAGGTATTTAACTGAGAGCCATCCCAAGGGCATTGGAAATGTTGATCAGAACTGGACCAGATGAGATCATTTTCTAGGGGAATGTATGATAATTTTATAGATATATATTAGTCTAGATAAGGTTGGCTGTGTCTATCAGGAACTGTCTTAATTTAGTTGATATGGTAAGTCATAGCAGATTGTAGGTGGCTCCCTGAGTTTGAATCCTGGAGTATGTGACTTGAGGAATAAGCAGCATTCATTAAATAATTTCTCTCTGCCCTTAAGGCTGGATGTGATGTCAGGAGTATTTTATCACAGAACCAAACTTAGGACAAGACTCTGAACTTGGTACCCATGTATGTACCATCTGAACAAAGCCGGTGCTCACGGGATGTGCAATCCCTCATCTGTGAAGAGAGGTCCAGCTTTATAGGGCCTCCATTGTTTGATTCTGCTGCCTACTCACCTCTGTCCATTTAACCTCACCGTAACATGCCCTGATTCTCTTTCTTCTGCCCCTGAATCAACTGCTTTGTTTTGAGTTGCTGGGGGGGGGGGCAGTATCTGTGACTTCCAAAAGAAGTAAGTTTATGGCTTCAGAATTGTCAGTCAGTGGACTTTTGCCCCATGGCTTTGAAGCCTTTGGCCAGACAATCCATGATGATAGGTTAGCATGGAAAAGAAGCCTACTGACATCAGGCAGCAAAGATAGGGAACAGGGTTGGAGCCCCAGTGGAATTCTCAAAAGCATGCCCTAATGAGATCCTTGGCATAGGATGTCTCCTCCTAGAGGTTCGCCATCTCCCACTAGTGTCACAGGCTAGAGACCCCACCCTTAGCTTGTGGGCTTTGGGGGGTGTTCAATACCCCTAGCAATTCCACAAAGCACCCTCATTCTGTTTGTGTGCCTCTCTTTTGTATCCCTAACTGTTCATCAGGTGTCATTTCAAAACTATATGAATGTTCTTATATCTTTCAAGTATAGAAATGACTCAAGGCAGAAAAACATTTGACTTCCTTTTAGACACTTTATGTCACTTAGTGGGATTCTCAGCTCGTAAATGAATTAAAAGCGAGGTTGAGCCTGCTTGCAGTGAGTGGTACAGACTTGGTCATGCTAGCTGAAGTCCAGTCCAATTATGAGCTGCTCTGATCATGTGGCTCACTATTGTTACTATCTCAGGCACTCAGTCCAGAAAAACACATCTCCACAACAAAAGATTTCCTGGACGAAGCATACAGTGCTTTTTGCTGACCAGAAAATTATCTGCATCATCTACAAAGGCTTCTCTGTTCATCATAGCTGTGGGATGCAGAGTAAATGATAAAATCAAGATGTCTGGATTGTCCTGGACCCCAGCACTCGTTTGCACTCATATGCCTTGTCAATGAATACAGCTCCAGCACAGAATGAATATCATACATTTTTTGCATCTTTTTACTTACATTTACTAATAAAGTACTGGTTTTCAGCTTATTTTTCTCTTTGAATACCATACAATTTACTTGAAGTCAATGCAATTTTCTATACACTGTGAGTTAGATTCTGCCACATCCCTTGAGTGACCCGCATGGATGCTGTCTTTTCAGCTTCTGGTTTTGTCAGGTTCCTTCTGTGCCTGTGTTAATTCTTGCTGTTTCATACTTTTAATCCTTAAGTTGACACTTAGTCTTTTCTAGTCTTAATAGATCATCTGAGATATGTACCATTTAAGTTATTAAATTGAAAATTATTCAATTCATTTTTCTTAAAGATAATTTGTAGAAGGTTCTAGATGGCCTCATTCTAGCCTTTTCCATGCTGAGGTACGACACTTGACTTAGACTCAGCTCCTTTGTCACCTGTACTCTTTATTGCTGCAAAAGAAAACTCATGATCTTAGCAACCAGCTGAACTTGAATGCTTGTTTTTCTCATGTTCTAGGCCAAGTATGGTCCTCAGTAAATAGGACCAACCTCTGAAGTCTCAGAATTACAAGAATAAATGTTACTTTATGGATCAAAAAGTTCAAAATCTCTTCTTAGTTGAGTCTCTACAGAAGCAGTTTAGCACCCCAGATGTTGTTTTTGTTTGAGTAAAATCTGAACTATATTAAAAAATGCCTACTGCTTGTGGACAGTTTGCTTTTTTTCCCCTCTTGAAAGGTCCTGTCTTTGAGGACTGTGGCAGAGGTTTGCTGGGACTCCTGGGGGTCCAGCTGCTTCCTGAGACACTCAGCTTGGGGGCCAGTGCCTCTGGGTTATGCACTTTTAAAATGGTTCTGCTGAAGTGTGTGTTTTGACTTTGGAGTATTCCAGATGTTCCAGAGGAGATCCCATGTGCTCATAGTTGTGGGACTCAGCACTCTCCTCAATGTGAGGCCTGGTATATTCACAAGCTTAGAGCAGTTTGCTTTGAATGGATAGGGCAGCTACTTACTGGATTGCATTTCATCCCACTGTTTGAATATTATATCTTAATTAAGTCACTTGTCTATGCTTTACTTTTTATAAAAGACATTTTAACATCCTGAGCTATTTTTAATTTCATATGTAACTATACCTTGTGACTATTAAAATGAGGAAACATAAAAACACATAATGGATGGTGTGTGAACCTCTGGCAGGTAACCATCCTGATGCTAGCCCATTGCAGCTGTTTTAAATCACAGAATCATGTAGCATCACAAAACATGAAAATATTGATTACAGCATTGAAAGCCGCAACTGTAGGCTTTGTTGCTTTCCCATTGAGAAATCTAAGCCTGAGAGAGCAAGTGGGTAACGGCCCAATGGGTTCTGGAATCCAAGTTTCATAATGACCAGAAACATACAACATACACTATCATTTTGCATGTGTGTGGTGTGGATGCTTGTGTGTGTGTGTGTGTGTGTGTGTGTGTGTGTGTGTAGATCACAGGTTGAAGTCAGGTGTCTTTCTCTGTTACTCTTCTTACTCATTGAGAAAGAGTCCTCAAGTATTTATGTGGGACCTAGGATCAGAACCTCCATCTTCCTGCTTATGTAACAGCCACCATCACAGCCCACCATATGACTTGATGTGTCACATAACTCTGTTGACAAGAGTGAAGGCATTCTAAACAGAGACATGTTTGCTGCACTTTGGGCTTTAGTTTATTAAGACAGTGGTCTCCAAGTGCCTGGAATTTCCCCAGCGGTTGCATGTTGAGAAGAAAAAGCAAAGGTTGGATTACTGGTGCCAGTCAGAGGAAAACTCTTTCAGGAAGAGATTTCACCCAGCAGTGACAGTTTGTAGACCACCCTGCAGGAGAGACACGCCCAGACAGTAAGGATGGTTTAGTCTTAGTCTCTATTTTAAACCTGAGTCTCATGTTAGGGTTTCTGAGAGCCTTGTGGGGGTCACTGAACCTCCTGGGTCCTCTTCTCACTGTAGCCTCATTGAATGAACCTTTTTCTGCTTCCTTTATTACTTTATTCTTCAGTCAGCCTATTGAAGACAGGTGTCTGAACCTGGGTTTTTAGAGCTGCAGGGCCCAGCTCTGATTCTAACAACTCCAGTGCACAGTGGTTTGAAATTGAATTTTAGTCATACAAAAGCAATGCTGATCTAAATGCAAAATTTTATTTTCTGCATAGGTATACCAAAGCGACTTTTGATATCTGAGAATCTGGTGTAAGTGAGAAGTTACTTGTTAGTCACTGTGCTGGGCACTGGAGAGCTAAAAATGAGAAGTATGCATTCAAGAGTCTGCAGTGAGCACCGGTAACACAAGCAAATAGGAAATTCCAAGTATTGTAAATACACACGCAATTTCCCTGCTGCTGGCAGAGCTGCTGAACCTGGACTGAACTTCCTCTCCACAGAGCAGCCAGGCCACATCTCTCCTCAAAATACTTGCATTAGTAAATGTGTTTTTATTCACCGTTATGGAAGTGCAGTGAGTGATTCTGAGGCATGTGAACCAGACCATAAGAATGCTGTTGACTGTGACAAAAGTTTATGTTTCTGTACTCAGGTAACAGACAGCCATGGAGAGGTTTGTAGGATCCATGCTGTCTTTTGAGAAGAAGTAAGCCTGGCTGAAGGAAGTCCTGACAGAAGGCTGCTCCCAAGCAATGGGAACAACTGTTGGCTCATTCTAGGTAGAGGTGTCCAATGCTGGGCCAGACTGGATGAAAAAAAAAATGTCTTGGGCCATAGATTAAATCCAGAATTTTCCAAACTCTGGCTTGTGGGTTGTGAAATATTGTAATCAACAAAGTTCACATTTGAGGGCCTTATAATTGAGCTAAAAAAATTATGGTGCTGCGGAGATGGTTTAGTCAATAAAGTACTTGCTACACAAGCATGAAAGATCTGAGTTTTATCCATCATTAAAAAGACTGTGTGTGATGGGAGATTCCCATAATCCCAGTGCTGGGAAGATGGAGGACTCCCATAATCCTAGTGCTGGGAAAGTGGAGTCAGAAGGCTCACTGGCCAGCTAGCCATGCTGAATTATAAGCTTCACTTTTAGTGAGATACCCTGTCTGAAAATAACAAGGCAAAGACCAATTGAGGAACATAACACTGATCTCTGACATTCACATAGATGTACACACACACACAATATACATAAAAATTCTCATAACAGTTTAACTAAGTTTAGGAGTTTGTAACTGAGTGCATGCATAGCTATCCTGAACCATATGTGGCCTGAAGGCTGGGATGCCACCAGAAAAATCTTACCCACATTCAGAGTGGGTCATCCTGCTTTAAATAATCTGATCAAATTCCCCCACAGGATTCCTGGAGGCTTCTATTCTCGTTCATTTCAGATCCAATCAATTAGACAACCAAGAGTAACTAGCATAGTTCACATCCCTCATTTTCATTTCCAGAGTCTCAAAACCTAAAACCACAAAACAATTTTACAGAAATTATCAGAGATTCTTCTTTTGAAGCCATTGGGATGTTTTATTTATAAAATAAATGATCTGTTCAGACTAGAGGGCTCAAGCTCCAGGAACAACACATTGGTTATTCCTGCCTCCCTCTCTGTGATACTCTCACCACCATTGACCAGGAGATGGTAATGAAAAGTTTATGGAGTGGAAAATAATTAATAAGTGATAATTATAGTTATCATCATCAACCAAGTAAATAGAGAACTCACACATGCATATCATAAAATATACCCCTTGTATAATGAGGTATAAGATACTAAACATTGAGCTCATGTTTTCTCTGCAGTTAATATTAAAGTTTATTGTCTGGTCATATACAATGATTTTCTCAGATGTAAATGCAATTAACACAGTAAGACACTGCCACATGAGGCAGAAACTGTTGAAGAATGTTTAAATTTGGGGGCAAGAGACAGCAGAGAGCAAGGCAAGCCACACTGATATTCAATGATTTTATGTTGGAATACACCCTCGTGACATTTGAGCAGAGTTAAACATGGGGAGGTGCATGCCTTGATTAATTTCATGTGTTTGTGCATGCATGAGTATGTGTGCATGCATGTTCATATTCGTGTGTGTGAGTGTAGTGTGCCCACATGCCACAGCATGTATGTAGAGATAAGATGACAAGCTTGGATATAGGTTCTCGATTTTCATGTTTTTTGAGACTGGGTCTTTTTGCTGTTTACCTCTAGCTGGTCTGTAAGACTCTCCTGTCTGTCTCCATTTTATTATAGGAGTTCTGGGATTACAGATGCACGAGCCATGCTGTGTCCAGCTTTATGTGGGTCCTGGGGCTTGAACTCAGGTTCTCATGCTTGTATGGATATTACTTTTTTAAAAATTATTATTTATTATGTATGCTGTACCAGATGTCACCATACATAGTCATGAGCCACCATGTCGTTGCTGGGAACTAAACTCAGGACCTCCGGAGGAACAGTCAGTGCTCCCAAACTCTGAGCCATCTCTCCAGCCCATGTGGATATTACTTTAACCAGAGAGCCATCTTCCCAGCTCACACATCATTCCAGGAATGTGTCTTGATTGGTTTTTTCCATTAACTTGACACAAGCTAGAGTTACCTGAGAAAAGGTACCTGATTTGAGAAAATACTTCTAGCAAATTGCCTACAGGTCATTTATTTGATTTAATATTGATATGAGAAGACTCCGCCCATTGTAAGTGGTGCCATCCCCAGTCAGGAAGTTCTGAGATGAGTAAGAAAGCAGGCTGAGCAAGCCACTAAGCAGCATCCTCCACGGCCTCTGCATCAGCTCCTGCATCCAGTTTCCTACCCTGGCTTCTCTGAGGGATGGGCTATAAGCTGTAAGCCAAATAAACTTTTGTTCCCTAATTGCTTTTGGTTATGATGCTTATCACAGAGACAAATGGTATTAAAAGCACAAAACAGCAAATTCTACACAAATGACTTAAAAATATTGGCCCAACTTTTCAGTGTAGTTTTTCAGCACTGAGTACCACTAAACCCCAAGTACTCTCCTTGCTTATTGAAGTAGAGGACTCATGCTAATTCATTTTCAGTTAGATGCCTGGATGTATGGGTGTTCGCTGTAGGAATTTCTACAGTGCATTTTTCATTTTAAAGCATTCATTTTGTAAACAAATTAGATACTACTGTCTTTTTTACTCAGGCACTGAAAAACAATTCTAACAACAAAGGTAGGAAGGAGGATACACATATTGTTCACTAAAATTCAGTATTTTAAAATCATTTAGACAGAGTAAAGATAAAGTTAAGTGTGAAGCCAGCAGTGTGCTCCCTGCCTCAGACATCAAACTGCTGTACCATGGGCACTGCTCAATCTGTACTGATGTTTTTACTATTAAAACTACCTTTCTCCAGCTATTAGGATAATATAGAATATATAACATGGTTAACTAGCCACACATTCAATACAAATTTCAACAATGCCACTGTGCTCATTTTACCTTGAAGAAAGCACTACAATTTTAGGGATTTATTATTATTATTATTATTATTATTATTATTTTAAAATCAAAATCAGCTTGAAGACTAGTCCACTAGCCAAGGCCAATATGAACTCTAATTGTTCTGAACTCTTAAATTTCAAAATGTCACTCTGTTAAAAGAATATTCCATGATCTCAATGTCTCACATACACTTTCACTGAAAAAAATCACATGAAATAAAGTCCTCTTTGAGTTGTATTGTTTAGGTGGCTGTTGTTATGAGTGCTGTGTACTCAGTAGTGTTTCTTGTATGTTCATTTAATGGACAGTATGTAAGGATAATGTAGTTATTACAGCTGGGTACTTGAAGGGTTTGGCTACCTCTTTGGAGTAACATTGCTGACGAACTGCAGGGTTAGGGTTAGGGTGAGCCAGGAGTGGTAGAAGCCGCACCAGAAGTTCTCACCTTGTTTGGTGATTGCACATATTTAAGCAACATTCTAAGAGTATTTTAAGTCAAATGATGGTTGTGAGCTTAAGAAACACTTTCCGGCAGAGTGGCCCACATGTTACTTGCTTTACCACCGCCACCTCAGCTTAGGGCTCTATGATTTTATGATTTTATTGGATGCAAATGCCTCTTTTACAGGAACTATTTCAAATCATGTCAGTGGGTCTCATGCAATTGTTCTTCCCTGGGCCATTCATTTATCAAAGCCATCCGTGCCCTTGGGTGTGTGGATGTGCATTCCAGGTCTTCTGAAGGAAATTTCTGCATCTGAGAAGGGGGAGTGAAGGAACTCTGTCTGTGATTACACTTTAGACACAAAAACATCTGCTGGGATGAAAACACCAGCTGTAGGCCATGGTGCTGGCCCGGAAATGAAGAAAACTGGTATGCACAGATTCCCAGCAAAGGATTTTAGAAAGACTAAATATTGCTACTCACACTTGACATTTGACCTTCATGGAGTGCTTAAATAAATGCACTTATTAAAGATACCTTCTTTTCATCTCCTGTATTTGTAAAAGCCACTGATTTTAACCAAATAACTTCAAGCCATTCAAAAGCAAACAAACAAAAAACGTTGCTAGTGACTTGCAAAATATTGAGCCTGTATTACAAAGAATTTAAAACAGTGTTTTTGTTTGTTTGTTTGGTTGGTTGTGTGTGTGTGTGTGTGTGTGTGTGTGTGTGTGTTCTTCCGTCAGTCCACATGCCCTATGTGTGCAGGTGCCCTTAAAAGCCAGAAGAAGGCAGATTCCCCTGGTGCTGGAGAATTCCAGTTGCATCCAGTTACATCCAGTTGCAGGTGGCTGTGAGCTGCCTGACATGGGTCTGGAAATAGAATTTCCAAGAGCTTAAGTGTTTTCCAAGCTCATAAGATAATATTTGTGTCCTTTTGTATATGTGCTTGGTGTGTGTGGATATGTGTTTACATGTTTTCATGAGTGTGGGTACATGTAGAGGTCCAAATTTGACATTGTGTCTTTCTAAATTGCTTTTCATTTGATTTATTTAGGCAAGTTCTCTCCATGAACCCATAACTCACTGATTCTGGCTTAAATCTTGGAAGTCACATTATCCAGATCTTGTCCTCACTTCCCAGAGTGCTCAGAGTTTAAGCAGCCTCCATCCCTGCCAAGCTTTTGTGGGCTGCTGGGTGTGTAGGGCTCCCACACTTGCTAGGCAATCACTTTATCTACTAGGCTGTCCTTCTTGCCAGAAATCTCCTATTTTACTGCAGCTTTGGTTTTTCTTTTAATCTCCAAAGAAGTTGGCTGAAGAGTTGGCTTGTCTGCCAGCTTGTCGCTCTGGTCTTCTATCATTATTTGTAACCCTGATGAGAATGACGAGAACAGAACCCCAAATTTCAAGAATGTAGGAACCCATTATGTTTTTTTAATTTTTTTTTGCTGACAGCAGTTTTGTAAAACCAGTGGACTGTGTTTATGTGAAGGGTCATCCTGTGACATCCTGGTACATTAAATAGATGGCTGCCGAGGACAAATCACGGATACCTGGAAGGCTTGGATTTTATAAAACAAAGGAATAGCTGTGAGTTTAATGTGGCTGAGTTGTGTTTAAGTGAGAATAAGTTCTATAATATACTTAGCTTTGAGTTTTTTATGAAACTCTGAAAAAGACAAATACACAGTGCCTCTCAGTCTGAGTCCTGTCCTTGTCAGTTGCAAAGGGACACTGTAGAAGTCCTTGTATTTGTGCAGACATGCTCAGGTATGATGCCTACTGTCTGTCTGTTGAAGGGACATTCTGTAGTGAGACTCAGGAGTCTGTCATATCCCTCCTTTTACCCAGGCAGGCAAAGCAAACCACCCACTGACTTTGCCCGTGGCAAAACTCTCCTCCTAGGGACCTTGCTCACAGATTCAGACTTTGCAGTGGGCAAGCTTCTCAAGGACAAAGCAAAAGCTGAGAGCTCGCTTTCCTCACTCTCACAAACTGACTGTCTTCTCCCAGCTGACCAGTTGCAAGGTGACAATTTAGATCTCAAGCATATGAGCCTGGCGCAGCTGAGAATGGTTGTATTAGATCCTATCATCCCCAGCAGGGAAATCTGGTTAATTGTGAAATCGGAGCCTGGTCATACAATTCAGACAAAACAAACAAACAAACAAAAACAAACAAACAAACAAAACCAAAAAACCAAACCTAGAAAAGTTTGGGTTGGGGGTGGAGTTAGGGTCCTTGGGCCGAGCATTCTGTTTGAACTCCCTATGAACCTATAACTCAGCAGTGCGCCCTAAGTATATTGTGGAGTGTTTCTGGGTATTCAGGAACATTTAGGGCTTAGCCATAACCCCCGTGGAATTTTCACTTTGAAAGGTTATTGCATTTCATGTAAGTGGCAGGTTTTTATAGACAAGTTTCCATTTTGGCAGAGGTGGTAAGCCCCAGGAAGAAGAGGAGGGTATTATTAAAGCCACAGACTGTCCAACACAGGTGGGGTAAGAGCTTCCATAGTGAGACCTAGTTGGGACATTGGCTCAGCGTTTGAAATGTGCAAGGACAATTCAAACCTTAGCTGAGCTGGAAGCCTGGCTTCAGACGCTTCTTCTGTGGTTCTCCTTGAGTCGGTCTAAGTGATATAGAATTTGCAGGCACAGACATTAAGGGGCAGAGCCACTGTTTGTCATGTCTGCCATGATGAAGATCCTCCTATTTCTGGGAAGGAGATGGTTTTTGTGTCAGCTTTCTCTGTCATAGAGGCCAAGAGGAGGTACAGCGAGAGTATGACCTCTCACGCCCAAGATCTAGACTGATCAAGAAAAACACTATTTCATGTTTTTCCAAACCCACCATTACATCAGCACTCATCATAGCATTTAAAGTTCTCAGTGTAGAAATTAGAATTTCTTTCAAAAAGGCAGGTGGGGTTTACTAATAAGTCAACAGGAAGGGCCTGGCTTATAGATCAGTTACTTCAGGACCTTGAAGCATCTCAGAGCTTCGAGGCTTCATATTGGGGCTGGCCAGCTTGGGTTCCATGGGAAGCTCAGAGTCAGCTTCATGGAAGGTGCCAACTTTGTGAACCTGGGTGTAGGGACCCAGACTCAAGACTGAGCTGCAGTACTACATGGGCTTCCCTGTGTGCTCCATGGATCCTGGCAGACCTGTCAGCCATTCGAATAGTTTAATGGCCATCAGCTCTTGCTGGGAGTGCTGCCTCATAAAACAAGCTGTATGCAGGGCCCTACTATAATCTCTTATTAGCACTGCTTTGTACCTTTGATATGATCTGCACCACTTACTATCCATTGCTCATTCCAGTTATGGCTCATCTCTTGATTGAAGGCTTGGAAGGGCAGTGCACACTGATGTTTGATTTGCAACTAAATTTACTCCATGTCTGCAAACAAGTTAATTAAGTCACCAAAGTCCCCAGGATAGGAGCCAACAAGACTCAACAAATTTTGAGACACTAAGGACAACAAAAGAATCCACAGCCATTGTTTCTCTTCTACATGGAGGGCCTCACTTGAGCGCTCCGGCATTAATGGTGCCTGCCCAGTCCCTCATGCCCTTAGCAAATATGCCCAAGGCATTAAATGACATGGCCCATCTGATTTTAGCAACAGGTTCCAGTAAAATCATCAAGAAGTGGAGTCATTAGCAACTGTGAATTTAGAACTTGGGATGCTGAGGTGTAGGGACCTCATGGCTGTCAAGATGGTGCTGAGGGGAAGTGAGATGGGCAGAAACCAAGTTGTTTACAAGAAAAGAGGATTGGCCCCTAGAATCAGGTGAGATGACACAGGTGCATGGTCCCCTTGTGGACACTGTTGAAAATACTAGATGCCTAAACGCATGATTAAATGACCTTTTAGATGATTGGTTTAGAAAAGAATACCTCCCCTCTGCCCTTGTGGTTTTATGCTTTATGCTCTTGCAGTAAAAATGCTTGTTACCTTCCAATAAATGAGTTCCAGCTTCAACTTGACTCCCCGCTGCTCTGTTTTTGACTGTCTCCAGGTAAAGGGGAGACTGGGAAACAGGTGAGCACTTACCCTTCCTAGGTCCCAGACTGCTTCCACTAAAAGTGGTCTAAGATCCCGGGAGGAAAAAAGGCCGTCACATTGAGACATAAGCATTGTCTCAGGTTTAAGATCAGCTTGGGCTATACAGTGGGTCATAAGCCAGCCTGGGATATAGAATAAGACCTAGTAAGAAAGAGAGGGTTGGAAGGGTAAGGAGGGAGAGAAAGAAAGGAAGGAAGGAAGGAAGGAAGGAAGGAAGGAGGGAAGGAAGGAGGGAAGGAAGGAATCACTATGTATCCGTGTTCTATTTTTAGTTATGGTAACTTTCCACACCACTTCCACAGATAAACTCAAGGTCTTGAGGCATCATTTCTATAAAGGTGATGCTGTAGTTATGACTATCAAGCTATATTCCTAAAAATCAAATATCTTTGTGGTCACTTGATGACTATTTGAAAAAATATGCTACTTTAAACGTGCCACTGTTGTCAGGGGTAAACTTGGATTTTAAATTGGAATTTTCCAGAAGCACTAAGTGATGTGTAATGGTAGAATTGTTTATAGTTTCTTCTTTCTAAATTGTAGTCAGATTACAGTGTGTTGAGGCTGAATGGCTACTTCCTTCTAGTATGGAAGTGCAGTCTGAAAAAGCATCTTTGTTCTGAAGATGAATACATCTGCACCCATTTTAGTACTTGGCATGTTCTGTATAGATGACAGGACCCAGAGTGACAAGGTGATTTTCTCTGTCTCCTCACCAGTTCTTGGAAACAGGCTGAGGTAAGGTTCAGTTGTGGCGTCTGGACTCCACATCCATCTCACTTGCTAGGTTATCTGACTAACCTGCCTTTAAATTTGGGACTCCTCAGCCTCTGCATCTTCATGGTACATGTGAAGAACCAGTTTCCAAGGGCAGGGCAACCCCACCAGGTCACACAAATAGCAAATGAAGAAAGTGATATTTGCCTCAGGCTTGAGGAGGTTTTGGAATCTTTGGTAAGGTTAATTTTCATCTATGGAGTTTAATACTATTTGAGACCCTGACCCAGCAAGTTTCAGAGAGGTTGGGGTAACACCTCCCAAACTACCATGTAAATTTTGCTTCACAGAATTTATGCTGGGAAAGATTTTGGTTGTGAGCCTAGCCTTTAACGGCTGAGCCATCTCTCCAGCCCATGCCTGGGAAAGATAAAACTTAACAAACTTAAACATTTTGATTTAGCTTAGAAACAAAAATCTACCAATGCCAATCTGAAAATATAAGTATGTATGTGTATATATATATACATACATATATTCACATATATGTACATATATGTGTATATATGTGCACACATATATATGTGTGTATATCTATATGTATATATATTGGATATGTAGTTTAGGAAGAGTTGTTCTTTATAACCATGATAGAAAATAACCTGATACAATTGGTCACAGAGAAATATAGTGAGCTGAAGCCCTGGGTGTGGGACAGTCAGAATAAAGAGAAGCCACCCCTAGAGCAAAGGGCTGGCATTTTTCTGCTTGTTTAGAGGCTTCCAGAACCCATGAGTAGGGAATATGGAATATTATACATCCCTGTCAGGACTCCTTGGCCTGTGTGCAGAGAGTGACCAGAGCTGTACAGTTGCTTCTTTTAGGATGAAAAGTCACAGGCAAGACAACCAGAGCCCGACTTCACACCAGCCTGCCAGGGGACAACCCTGCAGAAGCTTTTTAATCCTTCTGGATTACTCACTGTCCATATAAAGTATTCTCAGAATTCTCAGTGTCACCCAGGGCACCCAGTTCTGCTGCAGTGGCTCCTTCTCTTGTCTTCCTGACTTGCTGGCATTTCTGTTGCTGAGCTAGAAGATGCAGTGCAGTCAAGCTGAAGTGAGCAGGCCCACAGAGACTGTTCTGAGAGACCCATTTGGCTACTGTGGACCAAATGTTTGTGTCTCTCATTTCTTTTTGTTTTAATTGAATAAAAATTATTTGGTTTTTATTTTATGTGTATGAGTGTGTGCCTGTATGTATGTATGTGTGTATGTATATATATATGCATGCCTGGTGCCCTCAGAAGCATCAGGGTTCTTGAAATTGGAGTTATAGATGGTTGTTAGCTGCCATGTGGGTGCTGGGAACTAAACCCAGGTCTTCTGTAGGAGGAGTCAGTACTCTTACTGCTGGGTCACCTCTCCAGCCCCTGACCCACATTTCTATGTCTGGAGTCTTTTGGCATATGACTCTTTAGAGATATAAGTACTAGCCTTTCCTCTTCCCACCATGTATAGATAAAATTAAAAAAAGACACTTATCATCTATGACTCAGGATATTAGTCCTCTCTCACCAAACATATCTTTTAGGGTCTTGATCTCAGACTTCCTGTCCCCCAGAACTTTGAGAAGTGATGTGAAAGGGCATAGCATTGTGTCATGGTGGAGAGTGACCAAGGTCTGAGTAGTTCCCGTGTGCCGTCTCTCAGCTCACAGCAATGGAGGAAAAGTAGAAGAAGAGTCTGTTTCTGTTCTTAGGAGAATCAGAATAAACATACACAAATACTAAAGTTACATTTAAAAGGTTGTTTCTGAAAGTGTTTAAAGTTTTCTAGCATTTGAGGTTTGGGACTTTTTCCCATTCTCTCCTAATGCTACTTCTGTTGCTGTCATAAAATATCCTGACAGAAAGCAATCAGTGAAGGAAGGGTTAATTAACACTCACATTTCCAGGGTCTGGAAGTTGAGGCAGCAGATGTTTGGGACAGCGA
This sequence comes from Sigmodon hispidus, assembly GCA_004025045.1. Lineage (NCBI taxonomy): Eukaryota > Metazoa > Chordata > Mammalia > Rodentia > Cricetidae > Sigmodon > Sigmodon hispidus. The sequence continues at coordinate 97,217 of PVIH01002061.1, forward strand.
GTTCCACAGTCAAGAGTGGAGAGACATGGATGAGTACCTCTGGCTCAGCTCCTTCCTCAACACCCACACTATCCAGCGCAGGCTTTAAAATGGCTCTTCCATTCCCAACAAAATTAGCTTAATTAGGAAGACTCTCTAGGCATAGGCCAACCAGACCTTGACAATCTCTCAACAAACCTCTTCTCGGGTGATTCTGTGTCATGTCAGCTTGACAATTGAAACTAACCGGCACACTTCGCCGATGTCTAGGTATGTTTCTTCTGGCTGCCGGCAAAGCCAGGTCTCACCAAGTGTCTTAACTCTGGAAAACACACCGGGACTTGATACACATTTGGTTTATAGATCTCAGTCTTGGCTTCCTTTTCTTTCTTGCTTTTCTGTTTCCTTCTCTTCTGTTTTTCTCATCCAATTAATAGTAATGTGCTTTAATGTGTCTTCAAGTTGCTTCAAACTTTTCCTGGAACAATTAAAGCACGATTGAAGAATTTGTGTCAAAAGTTGCTTGGCAATTTTATCTATCTATCTCCCAGATCTCCGGGTGCATAAACCTGTTTAATGACTGACTACCTCTGCCATTGTTGTCTCCTGAGATTCTCATACACAAGACCCCTGGCCGTGCCTGAGTTGTTCATTTGGAAAAAACATCTCTGCCTCCATAATACATCTCCTCAGACTTTGTCTTCTTGACTCAGCTAAAGGTTCTAATGCACACTTTTTTTATAGAAATAGATTCACAATTTCAATATTTAATTTCCTGGGAATTCCTTTGCTCAGGGGAAGGAAAACTAGTCAGAGCAAACAGACAAAGATGCACATGAATACAGGCTAAGGAAAATTTTACCTCGGGAAGGCCCCTGCATCAGATTGCCTCATTCTTAGAACCCATTCGGTATGTGGAAAAATTCATAACCTGGCAAAATCAAAGTATTCATACTCCCCCAGGATGTATGCCAAATCAAACCACTCTTTTTAATTACAGGTGAATAATAATAATACCCTTAAATTTCTTGCAAATGACATCAGCTACTTGGGCCCTGTGGCTGAGGGCAAGAATTGAGTGAAGGCCTTAATCCTGACCAGCCAGCTGTGTCTTGTTGCCCTTCCTGTCTGAGGGGGCTGTGCAATCTGGCCTGTTTTGTTTGACGTGTTGACTGGAGGTGGAAGCAGGTTTCTAACAGAAGACACTTGTGTGATTCAATGTCCTGTTGGCAAGGGAGCTGGGGCTAGGTGTGCAAAAGGGAGATGTGTCATTGGCTTGACCTCCTGAGCCTGTGTGTGCTTTGGTTTGTTTCTTCACCCAGGACTGAGCATGGCCCCTCTCAGCCACCCGAGGCTGGTGTGAAGCTGTGGTATAGCTTTCACAGTTGAAAGTATCTTGTAGTACAGAGTCTGATGTCTTGGTTCCAGTATAGGCAGCAGAGAATGCTGTAAGCTAAGCCTTTCCTGTGCATAGCAGGTCTTGAGGACATCTGGATAGGAACTGACTGCTGACTGTTATAAATAATTAGATCTTTTCTAAGAATGAACTAATTGCACTTTCCTGGGAAGATGTGGAAAGCGCTGCTGCCCTTTGCCATGCACTCTGCTCGTCACGGGCTTGATTAAAATGAGTTACATGTGGCAGAATGCATCTGTGTCCCATCTCAGAAGGCTGACCTGTGTCCCCAGGGGCCTGATGCGGACACCTGTACTGACCATTAAGCTTGGGCTCTGATATCCTGGGAAAATAGGCCTCATTTCACCACGGGCACAAAGCCACAGCTGACAAATTAGTTTCCTGAGACAGAATGGAGACTAGACTAGTGAAGATTTTTCTCAAGTGCTTTCGGAGGAGGTGTTATCTGTACTTTCCAGACTAAAAGATAAAAATAAAATGAGGTTTCTGTAAGGGCTGGGAGGATGGTATAACAAAATTAAGAGAATGAAGAATGACAGACTGGAGAGATGCTCACACCATGTCTAGCATGAAATAGTGTGCTCTTTCCCAAAGTTGAATTCATTGCCACATACACAGTGTATTTAACAAAGCTTTAAAAATCCTTGAAAAGGAAAACCACTGAGTTATAATTTTAAAATGTTTGATAATTTTCTGTTGATTTAAATTATTAGGATTTAATATGCAACATTAAATATTGATGTGCAATATTAAACATGTAATGCAATATTATTGTGTCGAGACATTGTAGTCACCTCTTCCTCTGTTTCTCTGGAATGAAGATGACCCAGAAGTGAACACTGGATGGTATTTGCAAACCAGGAGGGAAGTGGAAAATAAACTGCTGGGCCAAGAGGCGCCTTAGTTTGCATCTTTGGATTTCTCCCAATACTTCAACTTTTTCATGCATACAACACGATTAATTTCACTCAACAAATTCAGTGAGCAACAGAATTGTTAGTTAAAGTTTGGAGGATGTAGCTCTTTGCAATGAGTTTGAAATAATCATGAATGCGGTAAATGAGAATCCAGGCCGAAAAGGAACACATTGCTCCAGGGTTGAGAATAACCCTGTTTAAAAACATGTTCTGTCCATAGAAAGGAGAAATCAAAGCAGAAAGCAGTTTATTACAAGTATACAAACTATGTGCTTTATACAATATAATACACGCAGACACACACACATCTAACTTACTGACTTTGCACTGTCATGTTTCTTAAATATTTATATGTCATCAAGTGCTCTTCCACATATTTTATAAATACTTAGCAAAGGGTATTATAATTGTAAGAGCAACAACTTAAAATGCAAAATATGATAAAAAGTCAGAAGAAATATTTTAAAAGAGAATGTTAGAAGCAATTGACTAACCTGCCCTAAAACAACGAAGAGCAAAGGATAAGCAGTCACAACAGACGGGCAAAGAAAAGGGAAGAGTGGCCAGTGTGAGTCTAACCATGTTAAAAACTACACTAAGTGCAGACAAAGTTCTCCAATAAAAGACAGTAATGCTGTATATAAAATAGCAAGACCCAATTATGTATATGATACCTTGAAAAGACATTTTAGCTACATGGAACATAAAAGGGCCAAAAATAATAACAAAGTAGAATAGCTACATAAACCCAACCACAAAGGTGAATCCATTACCATGGTATTATTTCAATGTATATATATTTCTTTTTTCCTTGAAAACTTGTTTCATGCAACGTTTTTTAATTGTAGCTTCTTCTTTCTCATCTCTTCCTAGATCCTTTCTGTATCCCTACTCATCCAACTCCATGCTGTTTTTCTGTCTCTCATTAGAAAACAAAAAGCCAAAAAAGCACAAGTAAAATACACACACACATACAGAAACACACATACATACCCCAAATAACAACAACAACAACAACAACAACAACAAAATACCTTATAAGAACACAAAACCAGAAACTGCAATATATAAGGCAAAGACCAGAAAGGTAAAATTTGCCCAAACAAAGCAATATGAGACAAAAGATTCCCCAGAGATTCCACTGAGTTCATTTCATGATGGTCATAAGGTCTACCCTTAAGTGTGATTGCATTTGAGAAAATAAGGTTTTCCTTTGCAAGCAGTTGTGAGTTGGAGATAGCTTCTCTCTAGGGTTGGGAGCTTATGTCCCATTCCTCCTTCCAGCACCGGGACCCTGGCTTGAATCTGTCAAGGCCCTGACTATGCTGCCACTGTCTCTGTAAGTTCATATGTGCATCAGTCTTGTTATGTCTAAAAGACACTGTCTCCTTGGTGTTATCCATCCCGGTGGCTCTTACAATCTTCTCACCTCCTCTTCTGTTTAATCTCCTGGGGGAAAGGGTTTGGTATGTTCCAAGGTCTCTGTATTAACCCTCATCTACTATAGTAGAAAGCTTCCCTGATGATGGCAGAATGATACATTGATCTCTGGGTATAGTAAAATATCTTTAGGAGAAATTTTATTGCTATGTTCCTTTAGAAGAACAATAGAATTAGGTTTTCCCCTCGCTCTGTTGCCTATCTACTTTCAGGCTATTGGTTACCTAAGCAGTATCAGATATGGATTCCATCTCATGGAGTAGGCCTTAAATCCAACCAGAGAGTGATTGCTTATTCCTACAACACTTGTGTACTATTGCAATGGTATATCATAGAAGCCGCTCATCATTGGAGATCTCAGACTTTGTAGCTGGACTGGTGTTTACCTGAAGCAATTAACAAAATGAAGAATCAAACTAGAGACTATAGAAAGTCCTTTCCAACTATACACATGACAGATGGTTAATATCGAGGATTTATACAGAACTATATAAACATCAAAAGTATAAACATTTTTCTAATTCATAAAAGTGCAACCAATTTAACAGACATTTTCAAAAGAAGAGCAACAAATGCTTGAAAAAAATGGAACATGTAGAATATCTTGTAGTGCTCTGAACTACAATTGTAGGGGAGAAAAGGCTTTAGTTAGGCCTCAGCTCAAATTCTCTGTGTTCGGTGAGATATGGAGGCATTATGTTCAGCCATCCAGCCTGAACCACCAGCTTGTGGAGCCCGACCAATAGCTTAGGTAATATCCTGAGTTGTTTGGGTTTTTTTTAATGAGATTCTTTAGCTGCCAATGGTTTGTATATAACCCATTCCTGGCACTGGAGGCTTCATTTGATAGTGAAAGATGTCTGGTTGTGACTTTGTCCGCGGCATTATTTGGTGACTTTATTTAGATTTCTTTCATACATGTGTGCATTTTAAGAAGCATCTATGGTAGTAGGTTTCCATACGGTTCCTCAAATGACCCTTAGCGTTAGTTGCCTCTCCCACAACCCCTCCCTTGCTTTCTTCTTCTCCCCTTTTAATTCTCCCATCCTGTCTCTGCTAACTGTATATTCTAGTTCCCCTTCCTGGGAGATCCTTCCCTTCCCGACCACTTACTCTATACTCTATGCAGAGTTTTGAAATACATAAGGCAACAACTGGCAGATAAAAGGAAGGGATGGATACAAAGAATTGAAAATGTAAATGCATGCTAGACTTTCTAAAAATGACTCTAATCACAGAATATAATTCCAAGAATTAATAAAGGGGATTTACTTAATAAATGGGTTTCACAGCAAAGAAAGCAATTAACAGAGCAAAGATCAGTTTGGAAACTGTAGAAAGTTATCCAACTATACATATGAAAAATGGCTGATATTGAGGGTTTATAAAGAGCTTCATAAACTAAACATCAAAAATGTAACAATTTCTCCAAACCATAAAAATGCAACTGACTTAACAGACATTTCAATAGAAAACCAATATTCTTGAAAAAAATGTCTCATATCCTTAGCGTTCAGGGAAAAGTAAATTGTAAGTGCACCACTTCCTTCCCAATCCGGTCAGAGGGGCCCTCATCAGGAACCAACAACAACCACCAATGCTGGGGAGACATGGGAAAAGGAGAAGTCTTGACACAGCTTCTATGGAGAGCAGTATGGAAGTCCCCACAAGAAAGTAGCCCCGCCCTATGCTCTGGCTACACCAGGCCCAGTGTCTGAGTGAATCCAAGGGAGTAGCATGCAGCAGAGACATTCAGGAGAACGATGTTCTCAGTGCCCACAGATGAAGTGGGGGAGGAAGAGGTCTACAGGGATGAGAGAGGGTCCAAGAGATGATAACGAGGGAAGCAAAGCAAAGTAGCTCACATTTCCTTTCAGATGGGTGATTTTGATTTATACATGCTTAAGTGTATGTATACATGAGTGCACACATGTACAAATACACTTAAGAGCAGAAGGAGGTATCAAGGGAGGTTGGGGCCAGCAAGTGAGGATCTTCAAAAGATTCTGGGCAGGTAAATATGCATATATATAAAGTAGCATAATGAAACATTATTTGTGTACTAAATAAGTTCTGTACAACTGCTGGGGGGGTCTAAATCTGTGTTGTAGGTATGACCACAAGTATGTATAAAATAATAAATATACAACACAAATCTAAAGCCATTACATCCAAGATTATCCCTTATCAGCTGAGGTAGGTACATGAACCCCGAATCCCACCCAGGCCTCTGATTCATTATCGGGCTCTTTTCCTGCGGAGTCATAAACAGACATCCGTTCTCCCCGGCTGCAGGACAGGACTCACTGTCTATGTGGAAGTGAGAAGAGCACTCTCGGAGCAAATGAGCATCTCAAGCATCTGCTCAACAAATTAATGGCAAATGAATCCTTTTCTTTTAAACAGTTATTCTATTTTACATTTATGAGTGTTTGCCTGAATACAGATCTGTGCACCACATGGGTGCAGTCCCCAAGGAGGCCAAGAGAGGGCATTGGATACCCTGGAACTGGAGATATGAACATGTAGGGGCTGGGAGCTGAACCTGGTCCTTTGGAAGAGCAGTTAGTGAGCATCACTCCAGCCCTGACAAATGTGTCTAAAAGGACTAAAATCACAGTAATTTTTCTGGAACCTCTATGGCTCTGCTTCTGTCTCTTTAGCTACAATTCTGTTATGTGGTTAGGTGGGCCTCCTGCATGGTCTGAGGAGATAACAGCTTCACTGGACATGGTCCTGCTCCAGCAAACCTATGTAAGAACACAGGAAGAGGTGGAGAAGATGAACAGTGTGAACAACTTCTTTGTTGCAAATGGGAGGAAAATACAATGAGAACAGTGTAAAAGAAAGACCTCCTCCATTCTATTTTAACAAAAAAACAACCAGAGATAATAATGCTTCAAGGTAAACTGGAGGCAGATTTTTTAAAAACTTCACACTAATGAGAAAGGCTGCTTCTTCTCATCCCTACTTTCTTCCTTCAAAAATAACAAAGATGCTGTTTCTTCTCTCACACATTGTGCTCTGCTGTATTTTCAACAGCTGCCACAGGGCAGAGGGACCCCCTGCAGGATTCAACAGGACCCTCAGCTGAGGGCAACAGCTACCTCCAGTTCTTTCCTTAGTCTCTGTATTTGCTGATTGACCAAAATGTTAACAGAACTCTTTCACGAAGCTGCTACCACAGACAGAGCCACTCAGTCACCACCCAATGGACTAGGCACTTGGGAACTGTAAGGCAAAGTGAGCAAACCTCTTCTAAATCGCTTATTCAGGTATTTTCTCACATGGAGGAGAAAAATAGCAGACACCATGTTTTTATTTATGCAAAAAATACATAAGATCAGAAATCCTATGTATATGGATTTATCTGTTTCGCCAAAAACCTGACACAACTTGAGTCAGGGCTGTGTTCCCTTTGTGGCAACAGGCAGTGTGGATGTGTGGTGTGTGTGGGGAGTTGGCCTGCCCTGACTCTCCTCTGGGGATGGGATTGTGTCTGGAGGCTCAGCACTAAATGCCTGCTGTATGGAGACAACACATTTTGTCGTGTTTCTGCCTAATGTCTTGCAGGTTTGAGGCAAACTGGTGACAATTTTTTGCCGATAGTCCCCATAGTAATCCTGGGCACAGGCAGAGGTATTGTTGTCCCAGGGGAGAACCATCACTGCATTTGTTATTTTTGACCTGCATCGGCTAAAATGGTTTCTGCTTGTAATGTCAGCCTGCTAAGGGTATGGCGTTCTCAGCTTCCCTTGTTTTGATTTTAGTACAGGACATAATGATAATAATCATACTGGCTTTAATTTATTTGCCTCAAGAGTTTAATGATGCCTTCATTTTTTCCCTAATAGTTTGCACCTGCTTACCGTTTTCTCTGGATGGCCAGTGAGGATATGTGGACTCCCTCCTAACATTTGCTCTGAATATTTCGTTTGTTATTCTTAATAACATCTTGAAACTCGTAATCAGAAGGAAGTCACAGAATAAAGGACACCAGCCCTGGCTGTAACATGAGGAACTGATTTTAGCTCTACGAAAATATGCTGAGGGCTAAGATCAGCAAAGCCAGGGCGGGGCTTCAGTGGACTGCAAAACAACAGCTGGCTGCGTCTGCTGCACCCTCCGAGGTGGGGAGGAGGTGAAGAGACATTGTTTTAAGTGTTGGAAAATTTCCAGTAAAATCATGATGTCACCAGGATATGTTTTGTCTGTGGCTCTCATTTGCATACGTTCCTTCCCATGGAAATGCACAACACGAAGGAATGTTCTCCAATCCATGCTTGGATACATGTTCCGTCCCTGCTGCCAGCTCTTAAGAGTGCGTGAAGCGGATATCATGGGCAAAGAATTTCATTTGTGAATTTCCTCCAAGTCAGAAAGAACGGAACCAGAGAGAAGCGAGGTGTGAAGCCACCACAGGCTTCACTGTGGGCACACTGGAAGAAGTGCTTATTTGACTTTCCAAACCACTGACTAATGTTTTAACCGTGAACTGGGCATTTTCCACCATGGGGTTCATGTTTCCTTTGTATTTAGAGTCGGGAGTGAACTCATTTGCTGCTTATCCCTTCGTTCATAATGGCCCCATACTTCTCGTCATTGAGAAATTTCCATGGTACACTAAAATGTATGTGGGGCTAGTTTTGGAGCAGAGTTTTGGCATCGATCAGAGAGCGGAATTCTTTCAGCGAGCAATCGAATGAGCTCAGGAGGGCCTGAATTTGGAATTCCTTCCACTCAAGAGTCTTCGTTCAAAAACACCATTGCACCTTCGCTCTGGCTCAAGTTGACTCACCAGTGTCCACTAAGCCAGAGGATAATATAAGATACTGAGGGAGATGAGGTCAGGTGAAGCGCCTAGGCAATCTATTTTCAGGCTTATTCAATATTTCCATAAATCCAATAAGTTAAAACAATGGTATTCCTACTTATGGATGACTTTAATTTCTGATAATATTAAAGACTATATTATATGAACTAATATACTCAGTAAAGACAAATTAAAACTCTTGGGTTTTTTTTTTTAATTCTTAAAAGCTTCAAGTATTTAGTATTATTTAAAGTCTTTGGGATTTTTCAATAAAATGCAAGAACCCCAGAGTGTCACTCATAAAGTTGTTTTTATCCTTAAAGCTTTTGTCAACTAGATAAACATGACCTGTTTAGGAGAGGGAGAGGGAGAGGGAGAGGGAGAGGGAGAGGGAGAGAGAGAGAGAGAGAGAGAGAGAGAGAGAGAGAGAGAGAGAGGAAGAGGAAGAGGAAGAGAGAGAGAGAGACAGGACACAGTGAGACAGAGTGTGACTGGGTCTGAGGGCCTGACTTGGAGCTGTTGAAACCTCAGTGTCCCAAGCCTAGTGACATAGTTTCTCCAGCAAAGCCACCCCTCCTTCCCTAACCCCACCAACTGGGAACCAAATATTCAGATCCATGAGCCTATTGAGCCTTCCTTATTCAAATCACCACACAGACGGCTGCTTTTTGTCTACTGCTGTCCCCTGCCATCACAGCTCAGGTAGGAATACAGCCTTTTCTGCAAGTGGCCCAGCCCACTAGAATGATAAGAATTGGAGTGGAATATAATTTTATTCAGGTTGGAATTATAACAAAACACAAACGTAAGCCTGGGAAGCTATATTTTTATGTTTTTGAAGTACCCCCAGATGGACAAGTGTCAAGGCACAAATCTAAGGGTTGAAGTCAGAAAATTTAAGATCCAAAGATCAGTATCATTTTAAGAGACATATTTATCACCTTACTATCTTTGATTAAATTCAGGTTATTTTGAAATAACAAATTACAAGCAACAAAGCAGCTATAAACTAAAACCCATTTTCTTACAATTTTGAAGGCAGACTGTCCAAGATCAAGGAATCAATAGGTCTGGGTTCCCTCCCTTACAGACTGCTACCTTCCTCCTGTCCTCCCATGGCCTCTCCTACACACACTCATGCGGGCACCCCTCCTTCTCATAAGGATGCTGGTCACATGAGATCAGAACCCACCCTATGACCTCATTCAACTGTATTCTCCTCTTAAGGACAAAGGTGGCACACAGTTTTAGTGGGCAACTATTTTTCTCTAAACCTCATGCCTAAGCTTCCGAATGATCTCTGAATGGAATTCACTTGATGTTGGAAAATCCACCTGTTTTTGTACCCCAAACTGGAACAGTGACTGTTATTAAACTGAGGAACTAAATATAGGCAGATAGCAGTTTGCTACAAGAGATGGCCATGATGTCCACCTTTCACTCAAAGGTATTACCCCAGGAATCCTCAAATCAGCAGCTAGCCTGGGGAGCAGAGGAGAGGGTGGAGTCCAGGAAGTACAAGACTGGAGTATTTGTGTATTTACGCAGGTATGAGCACATGCACGTACTGTAACCTATAAGTTGATGTTGGATGTCTTCCTTGATCATTTTCCACCTTATAGTTTGAGGCAGGGTCTCTCACTGAGGTCTCTGAACTCACGGCACTGGATTCACAGGCATTGCTATCCTGAACAGCTTTTTTACATGGGTTCTAATATGAACTCAGGTCCCTAGCTGTCTTGGCCACAAATGCTCTAGTTACAGGACCATCCTCATTTTATTATTTTGTTGTTTATCCAGCATTTTGTTTTGGGTATATTGAAGACAAATACCCATGTGTCCATAAACCATCAAACCACTGAGAGCTCATTTGGATAGAGACCCCAGAACTGGAGCTGGACACAGGAGCTGGATAGACTCCAGACTGGCCTCTTAGACCTGGAATTTTTAGGCTTAGCATGGGAAGAATGTGACATGTCTGCTTCAGGTTTGAAGGGGAATTCTTATCAAGAAATATAACTTATGATGTGTCCTATAACATGCAGGTTACTCTGGGACCCCAAAAGCTGTCCTACACCTCTTGTGATTATTTTAATGCCTTTCACGTACATCAATGCACTTGAAAACCTGTTCACAATTATCCAAGCCTAATATCTAACCATGGTATAACAATAATCTCAACATTCTTGTATGGTTTTCATATGCTCTATGTGATCCAGAAATAGAACCAGCATGCAAATTGAGAGATGATTACACTTTGCATTGTTTGGAACAATGCCCAAAATAGATTAGCATTTCAGATGATGCCATCTCAGCTGGGGTAAAGTAACCCTGTGTTCAAAGACTCAGTCCACTGCATGGTGTCCCCTGCCACTTTCAGGCTAGTATAAGCAAGGCATGAGCACCGGATTGCTTTATTCTGTCTCCTAGTGTGCTTGTGGCTCTGTTGAAACCCATACAGCAGACTATGTCTTCATGTCACAGATGACTTAAAACTGTTCCTGAAGGTGTGCTATAGCAGAAGGTGTAAAGAGTTTGTTGTTAGAAAAGGTGGTTTAGGCATGTTCAACTTGAAATGTGGTGAATTTTAGAAAATATTAAAGAGTAGAGGGATAGGATCTTAGTAGCACCCAGATGGAACTCTGTTGGTAGAGTGCCTGTGTAGCATAAATGGGGCAGAGGTTGATCTTCTAGCATAAAGTAAACCACACATTATGCTGGCTGAATGCTTTAACCCTAGCATTTGCAAGATGGAGGCAGGAAGATTAGAAGTTCAAAGTTATCTTCAGGTATATACATAGCCACTCCTGAGGCTTTGTCTCAAAGAACAAATGAAGTTTATTTATAAATGTTTGACCAAGCAAACTACAGTCTTCATCTTAGGACCATCTGGGGAAAGGCTGTGTCTTGTAGAATCCCTATGAAGACAGCAAAGCAGCTGTGGGTTTGCCATACACAATCAGCTTTTCCCACACACTGCTGCAGCACTGATAGACATCTAGCTACCACTTAGTCTCTTACCTAACCCCCAGCTTCCTTACTAACTGGTAAAACGGAGAAAAGCAATAGCTGCAATTCTCAGAGCTGATGAGAAATGAAAAACAAAATAGATGTCCAGGGAGTCTGTGGAGTGTGAATTTACACCAGGGCTTTTCAACTGTGCATTCAGGGTGGTTTTCACCTCGGGAATCTGCACAATCCTGAGTATATAATAAACATTTAATAAACATAACTCATTAGGGATATTATTTTAAAACAGTTCTTTGATATATATATATATATATATATATATATATATATATATATATATATATAATTTTGCCATTTTCCCCCTGGCAACTAAGGTAAATTTGCATACTAATGATATGGATTTCCTTGTTTGTCTAAGATCCAATCCAACTAATTTAACCCTTACATTCTAAGATAATAGTGGAAGGAAATGTCTTTGTTTTCTGTCATCAAACAATTTTTTTTTGAAGGTGCAGGAAAACTTTGTAGGAGCAGTCAAGACACTGAACTGGAGAAAATAGTTCAGTCTCCAACCTGAGCCTTGGTTGCATTCCTGGTCCATGTGTTTCTCCACTAGGATGATGTTGACTGTAGGTTTGTCACAGACAGCCTTTATGGTGTTGTGACTACTCCTTCAGTTCTACCGTCTCAAGGACTTCTAGCATGAAGGTGTGTTAGATTTTTGTCAAAGGTCTTTTCTACATCAATTGAGATGATTATGTGACTTTTGACTTCTAGTCCATTTGTATGATTTATTACGTTTATTGACTTAAACAGGTTGGGCTATTCCAGCACCTTTGGGATGAAGTCATCTTGGTCATGGTAGATGACCCTTTTGATATATGCCTGTGATCAGTTTGCAAGCATTTTATTAAAGATTTTTGCATTGCTGTCCCTCTGAAATACTGGCCTGTATTTTTTTTCTTCCTTTTCTTTCTTCCTTCCTTCCTCCTTTCCCTTCCTTCCTTCCTTCCTTCCTTCCTTTCTTTTTTGGATATATCTTTACCTGGGTTTGGTATTAGCATGATATTAGCCTCATATAAGGAGTTTGGAAGAAGTCCTCCTGTTTCCATTTTTTATGAATAATTTAAGAAGGACTTGCTTTGGATAGGTCTTCTTTGAGAACCTGGTAGATTCTCAATCCATTTTAATCCGGGATTCTTTTTAGTAAAAATATTTTTGTTGTTTTTATCTTTTTATTTAATATGGGCCATTTATGCCGTTGATCTCATCTTGGTCTAACTTTGGTATCATGGATAATTCTAGAATTTATCCATTTCTTTTAGATTTTGATATTTAATTAAAGTGCAGATTTTTAAAGTCTTCCTTTATAATACTTTGAATTTCTTCTGAGTTTGTTGGGATATTTTTCTGTACATTTCTGATTCTATTAATGTGGGTTCCCTCTTTCTTTCTTTTAATTGGGCCAAGGGTGTTTTAGTATTGTTTATCTTCTCAAAGAACTAGCTCTTGGATTTTTGATTCTTCATAGTTTATCTGTTTAATTTTTATTAATTTTTGCTCTGATTTTTAAAAATCATTCCTTGCCCTTTAATAGATTTGTGTATGGCTTTTTCTTGCTTTTCCACATTCTTGAGCTGCTGCATTGTTATTTGTTTGTGTTCTGTCTGATTTTTTAATATATGCTCTTAAAGCTATATATTTCTTCATATGACTGCATATGACATGTCCCAGGGGTTTGTTGTATTGGGTTTTCATTTTCATTTAATTCTCAGAATTTTAAAATTTCTTTTTTGATTTCATCTTTGACCTACTCATCATTTAGTAGGGAGTTGTTTAATATACATGGGATGGTATATTTAATAGAGATTTGTTTGATGTTCATTTAAAGTTTTATTGTGGTCAGACAGGACACACAGTTATTTCATTTTTTGAATTATTGAAGATATATTTTCTGTCCAGGATGTTGTCTGTTTTATGGAGGCTGCTGTATGTTTTGTGGAATTTGAATGTGTATTACTTGGTGCCTGGGTGGATATTTTATAGCTATTCATTAAGTTCATTTGATGTATAATGTCATTTAATTCTGATGTTTCTCTGATTATTTATTGTCTACATGGCATGTCTGCTGAAAAAAAATGCTACACAATCATATACTATTCATGGGGTGGGGTTAATCTGTGTCTTTAAGTATGATAGTACTTAAAGTACTTCCTTCTTTTAATGAACTTGGGTGCACCAGATTTGGTGTATGTAAGTTTAGAATAGTAATGTCTTGGTTAATTGTTTCCTTGATTAGAATAAAATGTTCCTTCTCATTTCTTCTTGTTAGTTTTAGTTTGAAGTCTAATATATCAGATAATAGGGTAGTGAGTGACTCCTGTTTGCTTCTTGGCCTCACTTGCTGGGAGAATTTATTTTTTTAAGTCTCATCACTTTAAGGTGGTGTTTATCTTTAAAACTAAGTTTCTTATAGACAACAGAAAGGTGGATTTTTTCTTTTCTTTTATCCTTTTTTCTATCCTTTCTTTTTTGTCTCCCTTTTTATTAAAAAATTAATTCCTTCTTGTACAATATATGATTATAATTTCCCCTCCCTTTCCTCTTGATGGTTTCTGTATAACGCCATCCCCCACCACACTCCCTTTTTGTTTCTCATTAGAAAGGAACAGGCTTCTAAGGGATAACAGCAAAACATAAAAGAATAATATATAACAAGATAGAACAAAACCCATCACATTGAAGTTGGACAAGACAAGCCAACAGAAGGGAAAGAGCTGAGAGAAGGCACAGGTCTCAGAATTAAGCATGGAAGCTCATGCCTTAAAGCCAAGAACTCAGGAAACTCAGGAGGAAGAGGCCATTGCATCTCTGTAAGTTCAAGGACAACCTGGTATGCAAAGTGAGTTCCAGAACAGCTAGGGCTGTTACACAGAGAAACCCAGTCTCGAAAAACCAAAGAAAGAAAAAAATCAGAGACCCACTCTTCTAGTGTTTTCATCCCTTCTGACTCTCACACTGTTTCTGCCTCCTCTTCCACAGGGTCCCCTGAGCTCTGAGGGAAGGAATTTGATGGAAACAATGGGTTTAGAGCTGTGTGTTCCTAGGTCTCTCTCTGTGTGGTGTCTGCTTGTGGATCTGTGGGTCTCTGTATTTGTTTACATCTGCTGGAGGAGAAAGCTTCTCTGATGATGGCTAAATAATATACTATGAGCATAGTAGAACATCATTAGGAGTCTCTTTATTTTTACATTTTTTCCTATTTAGTCTCATGACTTGGTCACCCAAGTGGTGTTGGGTTTGGGTTTCATCTTGTGGAGTGGACCTTAAGTCAAATCAGACATTGGTTGCCTAGTCCCACAAGCTTTATGCCACGGTCCTAGCATATTTTGCAGGTAGGACAGCATTGTAGATCAAAGGGTTTGTTTCTGGTTTGGTGTTTACATTTGTCTTTTCATGTTTTGCAGAGCACCTTCCTGTATCAAAGACACTAGAACATAGGGATAAAGGTTTTATGTAGGTGCCAGCTCCACCTCTCCATGTTCAATGAGTTGTGTGGGTCTCCAGCAATGGGGCCTTGCTCTCAGTTTTTGGAGAAGAGTCAATATTGTCTTAGCAACAGCCTGGGTTGTTTATGGATTTCAGGTGGACCCCTTTGACTAACAACTCAGTTGGATGAAACCCAGTCCTGGTACCATAAATTTTTCTTGGGGTTATATCTCTCACATTATTTGAATACTTCATTGGAGTCACCCTCATATATTTTAGCAAGTTTCCAGTGCACTGGATTTCCATACCACTCCTCCAATGCGGTTAATTCTAGCTGTCTTTCCCTGCATTCCCTCCCTCACAGGTCAGAAAAGGGGCGGGGCCTCCCTCTTCCGGGGCTCTTTCCAGTTGACCACGCCCTGCCCGGCTCCGGTTCCTTGACGTCATCAGAGTTTACCTGGGTAGCTTCTGGTTTCCCACCGCAGAAAAGCTTTTATCAACTCCACATTTGATAGAGGACTAGTACCCAAAATATATAAAGAACTTAGGAAACTAGATATTTAAAAAATAAAAACGGGGGGGGGGAGCTAAATAATCCAATTAAAGATTGGAATACAGATCTAAACAGAGAATTCTCAGTAGAGGAACCTCAATTGGCTGAGAAACACCTAATAAATGTTTAACATGTGTAGTCTTCCAGGAAAAGCAAGTTAAATCTATGGAAGGATCAGGTGAGGAGTGGGCGGGCAGGTGGGATTGAGCAAGGGAAAAGGGAGGGGGAAGGGGGAAATGGGGAGGAAGCCGGGGAGGGGAGGAGGGGTAAGGGGAGAGGAGAAGGGAAAAGGGGAAGGAGCATCGTGAGTAATTAAAAATATACTTCTCAGTGGAATTCAGAGATACAATATATGTTATATCCACAAAAAATATAAGAGAAGCGCCGTTTGCCCTGTTGCTGCTAACATCCCCCTTCAAATGTTTCCCTTACTTTTAGCTTAGAAGCACCTGGTCTCTTGAACTCACAGTATCTCCTGTTACTTCCTCAATACCATCACTTGCAAACTGGGCAATCTCCTGTAGTTGCTTATTTCACAGAGGACAGAGGCCAAAATACACAGAGCCTGCTCCCCTTCCTTCCCCCAGGAGCCGTTGTCTTGGCAGGCTCACATTCTACAGAATCATAGATGTTTTGATTTATATCAGCTTGGAATTTTTAATATACGAACCTCAGGCTTTGCCAATATTTAAAACTGACTGGGTAAGCTATGAGGTTTTCTTCAATGCTGCCCGGGGGAGTAAAGGAAAAATCCAGGCAGGAAAACTTGAAAGCAAAAAAGTATAAAACAAACAGTGTGAACATCACTGCTTCTAGCTACTTCAATGAGGCCATTACCTTTTTCTGTTGGCATTTATTTCATTCTGAAATAGTGATATCCACGAACTTCAAACCCATAAAAGGTGTGAAGAGATTCAAATTCCCTTATAAAACTCTGACTCAAAATTTCTTCTGGAAACTTCTTGAACAGCGTGAATGTAATTAGTGCAGAAATAGTGTTCTGTAAGTATCCAGGTAGCCACTGTTTTTGTATTAATGTTTGCACAAATGAAGACTGGACTTTTCAGTGGCATACTTTCCTCCCGAGATTTTGTCATTTAACCCTAGATCTTGCTGCATAACCCAGGCAGGCTTCAAACTTCCTATCTTTATGCCTCGGCCTTCCAACAGGTATGGGTCAACAGCCTAAGCTGATCCCCCTTTTAAAACTATGTTCTATGATGAGTAGATTAAGTCCCAACTTCATTATTTTTTTTGTCAGCCAAACTCGGGGAAATCGTAGATCAAATGCTGTGCAGGCACTGTGGGATTTTGTTGTCATTCTTACCAGTCAGAGCAGAGTAGCACTATTGCTCTGCAGAGTGTTGTGATTGTGAAACATAATGTGAACTTCCATTTAATCATCAAAACCCGGCCAATACAGGGGAATAAATATTACTTACATTTTGCTCTTATGTCTAATTTGTATTTTTGGCTGACTTTGATAAATAATCAGCGAGTTAAGGAAATGGACTGCTTAAGCGTCTTTTCATTCTTGCTTGCCAAGGACCAGTTAGGAGGAGCAAATGCATCATGTGATTATCATTTCAGCATCCAATAGTGAGATTTCCCCCTCATCCATGGCATTACTCCCAGGCATTGCTATCAGTTGATGCTTATTTCAAAAAGTGAAGGAATATCCTTCCAGATGCAATGGGCCAAAAGGAATTGACTGGCTGATTGACGTCTGGACTAGCATCATGGCTGACTCTTTCTTGGCCTTCACCTTTGGCTTGCTAGTCCACTCTGAACCTTCCGACCTTCCTTTCTACACTATTGCCAAATGGATCCATGGGCAAAACTGATTTTGTTCTGCACAGGCAGTAAATCTGACACCAATACAGGGGTCTTTTCAAACAAGAAGAAGGTGAAAGCCTCCCCTCAAGAGTGTTATTATGTTGCCCTGGGAGACATCTGTCATTTTCTGTCTATTTTCTTTACATTGCTGGGATTGGGATGGAGGCCTGTGAAAGACAATGTCTTCATTTCCCCTGGCAAGCCTGTATGCTGGTTTCCTGCTGCACTCTGAAATGGTCCTCTGCAGGCAGTCACACAGAGGTGGGGGATTCACACACTCATATTGGTACCAGAAGCCAGGACTCACACTGTCCCACACTGACTCACACTGACTTTGTTTTGTTTGGGTTTTTGCAGAACAATTTACAGCAGTGTCATTTCCAAACTTCTGATCACAGAGCACAATTTCATTGTGACCCTTTGGTTTTATTTATTGTCTCAGTCTGCTTTCTATACTCTATGGACTCCATTCAAGGCTCCTGTTTCTTCTCTCAATACCATTCCAGTCCCATTTTCTTATTTCAAATTAGGTTAAATCAGACATACCCATGGCTCTCATCCTGGAGACTGAGATAATCACAGGACTTTATGTCTAGACCATCTTTTTCTGTGCAAAGCCTCTTTCACTTTTAGTTTCTTCTCATTGGTGTGGACACTGGCTGTCCTTCTCTTCCAGCAAGAACAACTCCCATTTTATGGCTTCCTCACTGGAGTCTGACCCTTCCTGTCTCTCATCTCCCCTTTGTCCTTTTCATCTTCTTTCTTCCTTTCTTCTGTTCGGAGGCAAATTTTATGGTCCTTTGTTTTGCATTTGTGACTTCTCTGGAGTAGGTTCTAGGTTCATCAGAAGCAAGGGGTTGTGAGTGGCCTTGAGAAGTAAGAGCACCTCCCCTTAAAGGAACAGTCTATGGAAAAGCATGCTGGTAGATATGTTTAAGAATTGCTTTTCTTGCCTAATGGTAGTGGACCTTTAATCTCAGCACTGGGGAGTCAGAGGCAGGTCAGTCTCTTTGAGTTCAAGGCCAGCCTGGTCTACAGAAAGTGTTCTGGGACAGCCAAGGCTAAAGAGAGAAACTCTGTCTTGAAAAATCAAAATTAAAAAAACAATTCTTGAGTTCATTCATGTATCACTTCTCTGGGATCTGGAAATGTTGCATGAATCTTAATTGGTCTTATAATAAAAATCGCAGAGCCAGGTATTGGGGAAAAGCTAAAAGACCAGAGAGACAGAGGAACAAGCCACAGCCACTTCTCACCCAGCCAACTCCTCAGGAATCATCAGTCTGAATGCCTCTGAGTCCTCAGCCAAAAGGGAAGGGGCAAACTTCTTTCTCAAGTGCTGAGAGTAAAGCTGTGTGCCACCACCGACTATTTCTGTCCTAGATTGGATCAATCTCATATAGCCCAATGTGGCCTTGAACTTAGAGAGATCCAGACAGATCTCAGCCTCTGCCTCCTGAGTGCTAGGATTGAAAGCATGTGCCACTACTGCCTGATCTCTATGACTAACTCTGTGGCTGGCTCTGTTCTCTGATATTCAGGCAAACTTTATTAGATACACAATCTATCACCTCATGGAAGACGCTGTTCCCTGTAGTCATTTATCTCTCAGAACTTTAGAATGTTTCTGCCTCCTCTTCAAGGCCCCTGGACATTGGGAAGGGGTTTGATGAAGGCTTCCTGCTTAGGACTGAGGTCCCCAAAGTCTTCTGCACAGTTGTGATTCTCAGTATCAGTTCCCTTCTGCAAGAACACACTTCTCTGATGTGGGCTGACAGGAGCACTTTATCAGATGCTCACATAAGACCCGTGTAGGTTCAAGCCAGAAAGGGCCCTAACACTGAGCAGAGGAGAGGTTAGGTGGGGAGGCTTAGGGAGGGGAAAGCATGATTAAAATATAATGTATGAAAAAAAATTAAAATTAATTGAATACATATATAAAAGGTATCATTTACTCTTGGGGTCCATAGTGAGTTAATATTTCTAAAGAAGGGCCTAGAAAATGAATTCTAATCACTTTGACCTCACTTCTCAAAGAGAAGATTCAATGACTGTGGCTCCTTGTCTGTGAAAGCAAAGAACACTGGAGCCTCTATTGTTGCCTTGGAAACAAGCTGCCCAGAAACACTTGGATTTCAGGTGTAGAAAGTGGGTGTGATTTCATTTCATTTGGATGAACAACATGCTGTTGACACACTGCTCCATGAGCTCAGAAATAACATGGACATAGTTGACCATAATAGTTCTGTGTTCATGAACCACACAGCTGACTTCACAGATTTTCAAGGGCATCACTGAGGGCTAAGGTTTCATCTACTATTGTTTCAAGTTTCTGACCCACACTTTCTGGGCTAAACCAGAGGTTCAGTCCCACTCTGAGCCCCACTTAGCCTGAAATAATCACACATAGGTTTATATTATTTTTATGTTGATTAGCCAAGGGCCCAGGCATATATCTTGCTGACTCCTTCATCTGAACTCAACCCATCTTGTTCAGCCATGTGACTCAATACCGTTTCTCAGAGCAGCATTTTCAACTTCTTTCCTCTGAATCTCCTGGCAGCTCTGGTGACTCAGTGGCATCTGTCTCTGCTCTGAGATGTTCCTGAGTTTTCTTAGCCTGGTAGCCATGCCCACACTTCCTGTCTGCCTTTGGCCAATAAGCTTTTATTAAACCCATAGGCAGGGCAAATATTACAACCTTACCAGCATAATTCCACTACACTCTACAGTAATGCAGAACCCAAACTAAGTCAGCCTCTGGTGGTTAATTTGCCACACCAAAAGTAAGCCAAATCTTGTCAACCATATGCAAACACCTGTCAAGAGACCTGGAATGTTGGGGTATTTTCGTAAGTCACAAAACGGAAGAGAGGTTTTCATTTCCCTTGTTTTATTAGTTTTGGATAGAAATGCACAAATAGAACAACAACAATAAAAGCCTACTAATACATCTGATGGGTATTTTAAATTGTGTTTGGATCAATGAAATATGTGAACTTTATTTCTAAGAATTTCTAGAAATTTTGCTTTTCTTACAATTGGACCGATAAGTTCATTCAAATTTCACATTGTGAGATTGCAACATATCTGACATCTATTGGTCTTGGCTTTGGACAGAGAGGAAATTCTGCCTGTGGCTTCAGGGTCAGGGGTAAAAGAGCAGTCAGCCCTCTGTAGACCAGCAAATCCCTATAGCTGATGGTTGAGCCACCATCCGTTGAACTGTGGAGTCTACAAACTTGGGGTCCTTACACTTTCTGCTCTTCGTTGTCTAACATCAAAGCTCATTTAAGATAAACTCCTTGATAAAGACATACAGTAGTAGAAAGACGTTTGATCACTAAGATTTTAGTGATGAGCCAGAGCGAAGAGAATGGCATGTCCCTGTTCCTTACTCCCTTTACCCGAGTCCTTCTGTTGTTAACACACACGGGGACTAAACCACATACCAGTAACCCACCCTAGAGTTTATTTAGGAAGCTTGCAGGAAGAGAAGATGAAGATAGGAGAAAAGAGAATGAGCCATGTGGGGTCACAAGGGTACAGGTGGTAGCAGGCTCACAAGGCCTTGCCTGATCATGCATGCACATGAGAGGGGTGTGCCCTCTGCACAAGGTGTGCTCTGGTAGTATCATGTTGGAACAGTGCATCTACCAGGTAGATACCACGGGCCAGAAATCCTAACATCTCCTCCTCTTTCTTCCTATGTTTTTCTTTCTTTTCTCCTCTCTTTTCCTTCCTCCTTCTTTCCTTCCTTCCTTCCTTTTTGTATTCTTCCTTCCTCTTCTTCCTCTTCCTTCTCTCCTTATTTTTTTTTTCCTTTCTTTATGTTTTTCTTTTACACAAAAACGTCTAAATGAGTCCAGGCCCATGTGCTGGTCCTGGGATCACATCTCTTTCTTGATCAACACTGCTCAAGGTAGGCAGATGCTCAGGGTCCCAGTGACTGAGGCTGAAGCCCCTGAGGCAAAGGGCATCCTGGGCCGGGTGCGGAGGTGCAACCATTCTCCGAATGGTCTAATCCTTTAGGTGACCTCGTACTGTCAGGGAAGACAGAGGAACTCAGCTGTCAGTAACAGGAAGTTGGTGAAAAATGGAAGATGCCCCTGGAGAGGGACTGGAGAGCAGAGGGCTTTAATTGTCAGCCCCTACAGTGACAACAGAAGAGAAATTCTGCTCTCTTGACATTTAAAAGATACCAGAAATGCCAGCGTCACATTCCAGAGCTGCCTGAAGGTCTCAGTGTCAGGGTTTCAGACCTAAGCCTGGAGAATGGCAGGGGATGGGACAGCACACCCCTGGGACTCTTTGATAATTCCCAGAGTGCACTATTTTTAGTCCTGTGCCTTTAGGAATCCTTATCATAGTAGGAAGTAGTCCTCCATCTGAAACAGAAGAAAAAAGCCTTTCTTTGGCGACTTGAAATGGAGATAAAGGAAGGAACTGTCACTTCAGAGTCAGGATGTCTGGTTTGCAGTCACATATCCATCCCAGTTAGAATGCAGGCTTAGAGAGTAAGAAGCCAAAGCCCCAGGTGGGAAGAATCTTAGGAGACAGCAGAATAGCTCCCTGGTTCCCAGAGCTGGAGACGGCTTTCCGTAGAATGGAACCTTAGACTGACTAGTCCTGATACATGCTTAGTGCCAGACTCTCCACTGGTCACTGGTGATTTATCCGTACTGACATCTCAGGTAAGAGCTCCGGAAGTAAGGCTTGCTGAAGGCAGGTGTTTATATTAGCTAAGTCTGCTGCCAACTGTGACAATGACAACCGCTGTTCATTTTTTTTTAACATGTTTATTGGCATCTGGTGTGTCATCCTCCCAGATAGCTTGTTTCCTAGGTGGGCAGGTTCTCCACACCAATCCCTGGAAGCAGCAGACAAGCCTGTGGTCCAGGGACCCACACTGATGACTTTGAACCGCCCCTCATTAGCATCACTCAAGTCCCCTTCCAGTTTCCCTTCTTTGTGTTTTCCCATGGGCTGCTTCGGTAGAACTCAACCTCCAACCCCCTCCCCTATCCGGGGCACCACACCCCTTTTCCCCAATGCCTTTCCCAGGTTACTGTGCCACTGTCTGAGGCACATGTGGTTTCTTTCCATCATCACCAGATTCTCATATTTCATTACAGTGCACTTCCCAGGTCTGAAGAGCTGTGAGTTAGTTAATCCCTCAGGTGAAGACAGTGCCCAGAAATGTGCGGAACTGGACTTCCTCCTGTCGCTTTGGCCTCTCTGCTCCACATAGCCTTGAGTCTCTGCTCTTCTTCTTTTGAGTCTCTTTACCCAAAATCCACCCTCTCAGCCACCGCTCTGGCTCTGGCCATGAACGGTGTCTGAACCACCGTTACAGTGTTACCTGCTCAGCTCTCTTGAGCTCTAATTTTAATGCTCACCAAAGTAGGAAGATCATTCTGAAAACCGGCATTTCCTTTGAGCGCTTCCTCCTTCGCCCTAATACCTACTGCTTCCCACCAGCTTTTCCTTTTAGCCCAGATTCTCTTTCCTGCTGCCTCCTTTTGCCCTGATGCTGGGTAATGGTTGCCTGGTCTAATTTTACACCCATCTTCATAACTGAAAGGCGACTCTCAGCAGACATAAGCCCTAGTCCTTGGGACCTGAGGCTACTTGCAGGGCAAACACATGGAGCGTTGACACAGAGTATCGATCCCGAGCCTCTACTTACTGACTTGTGCTTCCCAAATGGTTGTGTTGAAGCCCCGCCCCTTCAGTGTCTTTAAGTATGGCTGAATTTGGAGTCAGCAATTAAGTGAAAAAAGATGCTGCTGAGATGAGCTCGGTCCAGTCTCAGGAGAGTGGGTGAGCACAGGAAGATACCAGGGTGCAGCTACACACATGAAAGATCGTGGGGAGGTGCTTTTTGAGGCCCCGGGGAACAAACTGGCCTCTGTCTTGGACTTCCAGCTTCCAGGACTGTGGGAATACAGGAAGCTGCTGGGTGAGCCATACAGTCCACAGGATGGTATTTGACTGTGTCCATGCTGGCAGGCTCACACAGGAGGCTACAATGAGCGTTCCCAAGAAGGCTGTGGGAAAGGCCATGTCTACAGAGGAGAGGTGTGTTAGGGTAGGGCAGTGTGTATCTCCTAGCCTTGAGGATTTAAATGATGCAGTTATATGCCAAGGAATGTTAGAGACTGCTCTCCCTCCCCAACAAGAAAAAGAAGAAAAAAAATTTCTCCTCCCCTAAGGGATCTGCAAATAGTGGGACCCTGGTATATCTCCTTGATCTCAGTGCAGTGACAATTGTGTTCAGAGTCTGAAGTCCAATAATGTAGAAAAATAAATTCCTGTTGTAATAGGGGCAATATTTATAGTAGTTATAGCAGCCACGGGAATGCCTGTGTACATCACACTACAACCAGTCAATACAATCGCACTCACATCTCCAAAATGCAGCTTTGTCCTCAGTGGCTGATCGTAAGTTATTCATGGCAGACTTAGGTCTAGCACACTCTAAGTGCTCACTCAGATGCCCCTGCATTCTCCCTGATCCCATCTCCATGCAGAGCAAGGACATTTTAGGTACCTGCTGACTCCATGCAGCACCTCACAGTTTCGTTACCATGGAGACATGACAGATGACTGTGCCCCATCTGTTTCTGTGACAGGGTTCCAAGGAAACAGCCTAGAATGGACACTGTGGTCAATATCAATGACTTCCATAGCACTGCAGGTATTTTACAATAGCTTAGAATAAGAGAAAAAAAATCTTCATAACTTGTATCCTGAACCAAAGTCTATTGAGTCTGTGTGTTTTCACAAGCAACTCTGAATTGACTGGATTTGTACATTTGTTGTATTTTCTTTCTGCTCATGTCAAAAAAAAAAAAAAAACCCACGTCATCTTTATCTGTGAAAATTCTACAAGAAAGAGAGACAGGGAAGAGCAAATGCTGGTCCCTAGCAGGCTGCCTGTGTCCACTTCTGAAGGTGACCCGGGAGAAGGAAAGATTTCCTGTGAGGCAGAGGCCTCTGCTGGAGTTTGTGTTGAATGCAGGCCAGATTCATGCTGGGAAGAGCCAGGGCTCCCCGGCAATGTTCCCATCCAAGGCTGTTTCACAGTGAAGTGCTGTGGGGGAAGAGAAATAAAACACAGTGCAAAGGCAAGGGCTGGGGGAGCTGGAGAAGGAGACACTCAGGATGGGGGCTGTTCCGTTTACTGCTGGATTTGGGCAGAAGCCTGAAGGAGACAGAATAGCCTAAGGAAACAACTCCCCTGCATGTCTCTCCTTTTCTCTGGATGCGCTAGTGCAACTCAGAATGAAAACTCTGCAGAAACTAGATTGTTTAAGATCACATTTAATTATTTGTAATTTGTGTATAAAATTAATTAAAAAGCCATACAATTTCACCTCTGGAGAATGTAATGCTAAGCTGTACTTCATCTGTAATTCATTCCAGTCACTTGTTGGCTGGTGAATTTTCTCCCTGGCTTTTTGCCAGTGTTCCAGGCAAGGATTTGTAAAGCTACATTTTCATAAAAAATAAAAAAAAGTGAGAATGCTACTCATGTATTATTTAGGGTTTTATGAACTTAAGATAATAACAGTATAAAATACACATTGAGAAAAGACGAACACATGGACAGCTAGCTTCACATGGACTCTAGGGGTGGGGATTATAGTTCAGTAGGCACAGTACTTGCCTCGCATACGTGGAGCCCTGAGTTTGATGTCCAGTACCACCTGAACAAGGCGTGGTCAGGCACTCTTGGAATGCTATACTCTTGAGGTAGAAGCAGTGTCATCATTGGATACATTGTTTGAGTTAGCCTGGGCTATAGGAGAGCCTGTCTCAGTAAATCAACCTATCGGTTAATTGGTTAAGCAAGGCATGCTTGCTAATTGGTTTATATAAGGTTGGACATGATGTTTGCTGAGCTTCACTTAAAAATAATTTATTATTTGGGTGTGTGCAAATGTCTCTGTGTTTCTATCAGTGTGTGGACACCCATGCCCAGAGAAGACAGAAGGAGGTACGAGATCCCTTGTTTGTGAGCTGCTGGATGAGAGTGTTGTGAATGGAACCCTGGTCCTCTGTAGAGCAGTGTGTGCTGAGTCCATAGGCTTCATTGTGTCTTCGGCAAATGAAGAATAAACCTGGTGCTGACTTCATCAGGGTTTCTGTGTTTTGAAGCAACATACTTTAGGGTAAAACCAGCTAAGTCCTCAATAAAAATTAGTTTTATTCATATTTTTGGAAGAATTCAACCTGATTAGGACAAAGAAGTGGAGACAAATGAATCATACGTTGCCAGGTGACTGAGTATGATGGGTTAGATCATGAGATGGCTATATTGAGGAATGAAAAGAAAATCAGGATTACTATTTAAATCTGATTTTCAAATATCCAATGGATATGTTTTTAGAATAAGTATGACCCATCATGTAAGACACATGCATGCAAGTATGACACATGCGTGTAAATAAGACACACACATGGGTCTTACATTGAAGATTTGTTGTTTATGTAGCATTCAATAGAACTGGCAGCCTTAGACTTTGCCTGGCAGCCCTAGATGGCTGTAGAGCTCAAGGCAAGACACCCATCTGGATCTGCCTGCCTCCTATTATCCCATTGCATGGGGAAGGACTCACATTCATGTCGTGATAGCTCCTGGCTTGCAATTAAGGTAGTTTGAGCTGTGTCATCCTCTTGTTATATCTGTGGGCATTTTCCTTCACACTGAGGCCTGCCCAGAGTTTCTGTGACATTTAATGCTGAGAGCTTATAGGATGCGACACACTGGAGTCATATGCTGCTGGTTATGAGAGAACCAGAGGCCAACACTCACGACCAGATGGATGCTATGTACAGTCATTTCAAATTAGCT
Source organism: Sigmodon hispidus (assembly GCA_004025045.1). Taxonomy (NCBI): domain Eukaryota; kingdom Metazoa; phylum Chordata; class Mammalia; order Rodentia; family Cricetidae; genus Sigmodon; species Sigmodon hispidus. The sequence goes on from PVIH01002061.1 coordinate 123,491, forward strand.
CCCTCCCTTCCTCCTCCACTCCTTCCTCCTACCCCCCTTTCTGTACCTCTTCCTTCTCCTCCTTTTCCAACTCTTCCTACCTCCTCTCCTTCTCTTTATCTCCTTTGGTTGAGACAAGGTCCTGGTATGTAGATCAGTCTGGCTCACAAGTTGCTAAGATCACAGGTGTTTGCTAGCGTATCAGGCTAAGCTGCTATAATTCTTGATCTGGAGAAACATGTCACTTAAACATACCAGACCAGGCTTTTAACAGTCCACTGTGAGCAGAAATGACACACCATAAAAGTGATGCTATCCAGACAACAGATACCTTCGTAGAAATTGCTACACTAGACATCGGGAAGACATGCAATGGGTATTTCCCTCAGTAACACCCATGATGTTTTGAAGGAACTGACACAGCCTCTACACATTGTTGACAATGTAAAAATTGTCTTCCTAGCTTAGGCATACTGGGGAAGGTGGTCACCAAATGACGTTTCTGCAGCTCAAAGAAGAGCTGGGGTTACAAGAGCAACTCATGCTCAGGAGTCTGAACTTGAGGGTTTCTGTCTCTCTTTTTTTTCTTCTAGGTTCTACGGATACACTCTGGGAGATGGAGTATTGGCTTACTGTGTAAGGACCTTATTAAGGACCTGAGTTCCATACCCCCAAACCACATTTTAAAAGGCCATGCACAGAAGCACGCCTGTAACGCAGCATTTGGGCGGTAGAGAGATGAGGATCCTGAACTGATAGGCTGGAATCAGTCAGTGCTTCTGGCCAGTGTAAGACCTCATTGCCAGAAGCCAAGGGAGATATAGCTCCTGAGCAAGATCCTCCTAGGTTAACCTCTAGCCTCCACAGGCATGCTCAGTTGCATGCACACACATGCACAGGACACATACAGATGATGCTCCTGAATGAATGGATGAATGAACACTATGACATCCAGGCTCTTTGACCTACTAGGTCTCCTTTGGTGTGAAAGAGGGGTAGGAGGAAGAAGACAGGAAAGGACAAAGGGAAGTAGGGAAGAGAAATAAAAATGGTGCAAAGAAAATCAAACAGAAAAAGAAGGAGAAAGAGATAGAAGGAACAGAGTCAGGGGCGGGAGGGGCAGTGGGAGGAGGAAGGTAGGGGAAGGAGCAAGGGATGTTTTATTAAAATATTGGAAAATTAAGTCATTGGTGATGTATTGAAATCGATTTTTCTCCTGTAAAGGACAACAGGACACCAAAGAGCTGGCTAGGACATCTCATGTATGTGGATAATGAAGAGACTTTTCAGGCCAACTTTAAAGACTGCTTCATTTTCCATAACAAGAAAACCCTCTTCCTCTCCAGTCCCTGCCCCGCCCCCCCCTTCTCAGCAGCTCTTAGAGGGGAACTTTCTGTTCTATATCTTTTTGAGTGAAGGTATGATCTGGTGGATTTATCTTTGAAGAAGTGTCCCCATTCTTTCCCAGCACTTCAGATCTGTCTCCTTTGCCTTCATGCATCTGAAGTGTTTATTTGGAGTGCTATCTGCAATCCTAAATCAGATCTCAATCTGTCCCTCATCTCTGCGGCCATTAACAAACTCATTCCAGCATCCTTTCCAATCTGGTGGATCCAGGCACCTTAAGAGGTGAGGGGCCAAGGAGCCCTCTGCAGCAGGTGTGGGTGGTGTTCCCATCCCATCCATGTCTCCCATCTACTCCCAGTGTGAAGCTGGCCACCAGGACACACAGTGGGCCAGCTGTGTTGTCCTTATGCAGAAACTCTGCTCAGGCTAGCACCTGAGTAGACTTCAGAACTTGACCTCGACATTCACGTGGCTCAGGGACTGGCGAGCCTCCTGTCCAGCTGCCCCAGGCTTTGCTTTCTTTAACTCCCAACAGTTTATTTCTGTGGTCCCAGGGAACCCTGCCAAGCCTCATCCAGAGGGATAAGCACCATAAATCCCTAATTCCCAAACTAATCTTATAGCAGGGGACATGTTCTGGGCAGCCTTCCCACTCAACCAATATAGCAGGGCTTATTTCTTCGTGAAGTGTGCTCAGTGTCCTGTATGCTTCCTTATTCAAGGTTAATGATCAACTTTACTGCTTACATATTAGAACATGGAACCATTAACCAGGACAGCTTCTGACCTGGGGCAGCTTGCTTTATTTCTGTTGCCTGAACGAGGAAATCAACTTGTATTTTAGTTAAGCAGCGCAGTCTATGCATTGGAAACCACAGGGTGAATATACTCAGACAGGCATCCTGTAAACCACTTGGACCATACAAGGACTACATGCTTAGCCTCATTCCTTCAGAAGCAGGGCATCCAGGGAGCACCTGTTCTAGAATTCTCTAAGTGTTTGAGAGCCTCTTTGTTCTTTATTATAGGCTCTGCCAGAAGGATTGAAAATCTCAGGATAACATCCCATGACTCATCAGCCAAGACTATAGAAACAAATAGATATTTTCATAATTTCAACAAGACTCTATGTGACATTTTCTGTGACATTTTCTGTATCCGTTGTTTAAACAGCAGTCTCTGGCTGTATATTATGAATTCAGTTTAGTTTTGTCAAGACTTCCTGGTCTACAGATAATTATTTTAAAAAGAATTAATTACAGAAACCCAGGATGACCTAGAAGAATCTTTCCTGTGATGTCCTTTCCATCAGGAGTCGGCTCAGTTCAACATGTCTTTTAAACCGCCCCCCCCCCTTTTTTTTGTACGCAGAGTTTATCTCCCAGACATATAAACCATGGGAAAACTGTCATTTTTGGTCAATGTGACTTGTCTTTCCATGTGATGTCATCTCTATGTGCTTCCAGAAACTTCTCTGGCCTCTGATTTTCTGTTCCCATGTGTGAAGCATACAGATTCTAGATGTGTGCAACTTTTGTTTGTTTTTAAGTTCATCCTCTGTGGGGAAGTGGCTAAAAATTAAAGCCACATAGTTAAAGAATTCCACAGGGACATGCATGGGGCCAGCAGCTGCAGCCAAGCAGCCACCAGAAGTGCTGCCTTTCCCAGGGGGACTCTGGGGTGTGGGGAACAGTCATTCTCCCAGATGATCCATGTTCTGCCATGAGACCTTGGAAGATGTACTATTTGGATAAATAGCTTTCCTAGAACTTTAAGCAGATGAGAATACTTTCAACTTGCGGGATATTTTTGTTATCTGTAGTTAGGTCAAAACAAAAGAGACTTTATTACACTGTTAACATATAGCACTCACTTAAACATTATTGTCAAAAAACTCTGCTCTCAAATTATATAATCCTATATGCTGCTTTTCCTGGAAGAAAAAGGCAGAAAGTGAAAAAGGAAAAGAAAATAGTGCCTTAAAAAGATACAAAGGGGACATAACATAATTATAATCTCAAAAATAAGAGAAATAGTTTTTTTTTAAAAAAAAAAAAAAGAAAGAAAAGAATTCTATATTGTAGCACACTGGAGAACATCACACATGGTCTGGTGTGTCCCTTTCTACTTCCAAATCTCTGATAGTTCCAAGGAAGGACATGTTTGACTGAAATCGGCACAGACATCCGGGTTCCCACATTGTACCACTAGCTCTTGTCAATTTGACACTAACTAGAGTCACCAGGGAAGAGGGATCCTCCCCCAAGGAGTTACCGCCATCGGATTGCCATGTGGACCTGTCTGTGGGGTGTTTTCTTAATGAGTGACTGACGTGGGAAGCCCATTCTACTGTGGGCAGATCACCCTTGTCAGGCAGTTTTCTGGGGTGCATGAGAAGGATAGTTGAGCAGCCCCTGGGGACCAAGCTAGTAATCAGCATCGCTTCATTGCCTCTATTGCACTTCATGCCCCTGTGTGATTCCCCTCAGTGATGAACAGATGTAACCAGTAAGCCAAATAAACTTTTCACTTTCCAAATTGTTTTTTTTTGTCAGTATTTTTTAATTTTCTTCCTTTCTCTTTTTTTAATTTTGATGTGAACAAGTGTTTTGACTGCATGCACGTCTGTGTACCACATGAATGCAGTACCTGCGGAGGCCAGGAGAGGGCAGTGGATCCCCTGGAACTGGAGCTATAGATGGTTTTGAGAAGCCATGTGGGAGCTGGCAATGAAATCCCAGTCTTCTGATAGGGCAGCCCATGCTCATGACTGCTGAGCTATCTTTCCAGACCCTGTAGAAGCTTTTTACCAAGGTGCATTCTTCATGGATCCTCTTGAATCACTGTGAGAGGAAAGAAAAGGTGTTATTAATTAGAAAAGAATGTGTACATGCACAATCCAGAGTCTTCACAGACAGCCCTTCAGCAACAAAGAAAACCAGATTCCACAGAGCACTTTAAGAAGATTTCTTGATTAGGAGTCTGTGTTTTCAAACAAAGTGTTCTTCTGCACATGGTGCCTTAAAAGATCTGTGCAATGGAAACTCTACTGTGATGTCACCTTTGCTGGATTTCTGGAAAGTAACACATACATAAAGCCTAGAGGCAGCCAAATCCTTCTGTTGAGCTGGGGAAAAACAAGTAAAATGTCTGTAGATTATACCCAAAATAGTCTACTTTGGAAGACTATGCTTTCGTCTGCCAGGCAGTAAATATTATGAACCGTCACTTAATACAGGCTGTTTTAGTTTTTAAGGCAATTTCAGAACCTCAAATGGTAGATTTTTTTTTTAAAAAAGCTATGCATTCCCCAGAAAGAGAACCATTTTTCCCCTCTAACCAAATCTTTTTTACATGCTCTGCTAACAGGATTCAAAGTGGTTGGTTTTTCTTTGCTCTGTTCCAGGTGGATCTTTTGGTGGAAATTGTTAAGTTAATAGACAGAGAGGAAAAGAAAGAACTATAAAAGAAGAGAAAGTAGATGTCTCTTTACTATTCAAATTTACTAAAAGTCTATGGGTGATTGGCAGTTGGCAGACCCCAGGTGAAACCTGGTGTAGATCCACACCATGCTCCAGTCACAGGCAGACCTTGCCCAGAGTGTATCTGCAGAACTTCCAAAGGCTGCTCTCTGCTCTTCCTTTCCTTTCCAGGGATGCTAAGCCAGACCTCCACTTAGCTCCCATGCTGGATGGTGTAAATTCTCAGTGAAAGCACAGTCTGTGACCTCAGGGTGTGATTAGGTGTGATTCAAGGTAGAAACAGAACAAAATTAGAACATAGTCAGTTATAGAAAACAGAAACACCATATGGTAAAGAAGACATTTCTTTTTGTCTATCGGCAATGCTTTGATTACAGTACTCTAGCAACTAGTGGTTAGCTATTGTGTTTAACCAAGGCAAAGGCACTGGCAAGGCTGTCATTTGACAATAAAATGGACTCAGTTTTGTGCTGACCTGGTTTTCCTCACACTGGGCTTAAACAGGTATAGAAATTGCACCTAACTTTAAAATTGCTTAAAGGAAAAAAAAGTAAACTGTTTTTGCAGAATTTCTGCCTGTAAGAAAAAACCCCAAAGCCTCAAACATCTCACACCTGAGGGTAGAGGGCTCTAGCTATGCCCAATAAAGCCAAACTTCATCAAGACAACTGGAGAGCTGACGGAGAATCCCACCAAGCCTGATGGCCAAGTTCAAGTTGCAGAACCCACACATCTCAGGGCTCACACTGAGAACCAGCTCCTACAAGCTCCTTGGACATGCATGCCACGGCACATGTGCCTGCCACATAGTAAAGAAATGTAAAAAAATAACCAGTACCCTTAAATAAGCTAAGAGTTGCCCATTGTGTTGAGATTTTGTGCATTTTTTCAAGAGTCATTGTGTAAAATAAGAAAAATGATTTTTAATAAATATTGTGTATTCAAAATAATATAAAACTAACTAGAATGTTATAGTCATGATCATATTACAGCAATAATTAAATTGGAAGACATATCTATTAATAACATTCTAACACAAGCACCATAAAATGCATATTTGATTGTATTTTTTTCAGGATGTGACTTAGAGTTTTACTGGGGAATCTGGATATCCAGGGGAGGGCGGGATAAGGGAGAAAGAGAAAGAAAGGAAGGAAGGAAGGAAGGGAGCAGAGAAAAAGAGCTTAATTGTATTTTTAACACATATACTTTTTAATATAAGCAATATGTTGGTTTGTTTGTTTCCAGTGCAACAATCATCCCATGATTTTCCATAAAGCAATAGAAAAAATATGTGCTAAATATTTCAAGATGTTTTTTAATAGATATTTTGGCTTCAAGTCCAGCTCCCTTTGGTTATTAACTAAATGAAGTGTCCTAATTGCATATTCTTTCATATTTTATTTTTTAAATTTGTATTTATGTGTATATGTGTGTCTGGGAAGAGGAGTGGTGTGTGTGTGTGTGTCTGTGTGTCTGTCTGTGTGACCCACAGAGGGCCAGAACAGGGCTTCAGATCCAGTGGAGGTGGAGTTAGAGAGAGTTGTGGGCAGCTGAACATGGGTGCTGGGGACCAAATGTGGGTCCTCTGGAAGAGCAGCAAGTGCCTTAACTACATCTCTCCAGCCCCTAATTTTGTTTTCTAATAGGCAGAGACAGGCAGTGTTTAAAGTTCACCATGATTTCCTTGCTTCTGTCAACAGGTCCTGAAATTTAGCAGCTGTTCTCCAGGAAGAGGAAGTGACGTGAGTGTTTTCTTCTTAGGCAGTTTTTGAAACAGAACACATCGAGCAAAACTTTTAGCTTTTGCATCACCCTAAATGTTAATGTGAGTGTTCTCTTTTCCAGTATGTTTTTATATCTGGAATTTTGATCTGAGGATTTTAGGACACTTTACACTGTATGTTTTTTGAATAAAAATGTACAGTTTGCCTTCTTTATATATAATTCTACACCCAAGGGTTTATCCAGACTTGGATAGAAAATATTTGAAAAGCTTTGCATTTGTATGAAATATGTACAGACGCTCCCACTATTCCCTAAAAACACAGTGTAAAGCAATCAGAATGGGCCCCACTCATGCCAGACACGAGTGTTTTACCACTGAGCTGTGCGCCCAGATCCACCTGGAAGCACATGGGGAAATGTTTCTGGGCTTTATAGAAATGGGACATCATTTGAGGAAGGTACTTAGGCATCCACAGATTGTAACATCAATGGACTATCCTGGGACTGACACCCAAGAATATCAGAACATCCACAAGATGTCCTGGTATGCCCTGAAGAACATTGATATCTGCAGAGTGTCTGGTATAGACTACCAAAGATATTGACATCCATGAGGTGTCCTATATGAATATCCAAATGACATTATACCCATAAAGTGCCCTGGTATCAACTGCCAAGCATACCAAGGGACAGTGTGGTTTCTTCTCTTGTAGGTATTAAGAATCTGGTTCACAAATGGAAAGAGTATATTGGATAACTGAACTGCGCCTCTCAGTCTAGTGGACAATCAATGTTTTGAGTTGTTGGCTTTTTCTAGCAGCATTGGACACTAGGAGAAGTCATCAGCTCTGTTCCTGGGAAGGGAAGGAAGTGTGGAACAATACAGAGTGCAGGCTTTAGAGAATCCTGTGATTAACTATAGTGTTTAGATATCAGCTTGATGCTAATCTAAAAGTTAGATTTTATATAGCTATGAATAAAGCATAGGGCATACAGCAGAGTGTTGACATGGACAATCAGAGTTGCCTTGACCCCAGCATGATTAACTGGGAAACCCAGTGCCTTCAGACATTATAACGTCTTTGCAGAGGATTTTTGGAAACGTTGTTTGTTATGTTAAAGTGCATACTATTAAAATCTAAAAAGGGATGACATTTCAAAATGTACAAGCCATGTAGTGGCTAAAATAAATAGAATTTAAATTGGCTATGGTCATAGTTACTTGGTATTAACTTTGGGTTCAATTCCTAGCACCCACATGGCAGCTCACAACTGTCTGTAACTCCAGTTCCAGGGGACCTTACACCTACATGAAAGGAAAACACTAATGCACATAAAATAGAAATAAATAAATAATTTTTTAAAAAATAAAAGAAATGTAAAAACTTAGATTTGGGAAGAGGGCATTTCCACTGAAGAATTGCTTTCATGGGATTGGTCTATTGGCATGTCTTGATTATTAATTGATAAGGAAGTACCCAGCTCACTGTGGCTGCTCTTTCCCAGACAAGGGGCTTTTAGCCATGTAATGAAGTAGCTGAGCAAGCTGAGGAAACCAAGCCAGTAAGTATTGCTCCATGGTTTCTGTCTTAAGTTCATGCCATGGCTGTTCAAGCTGGTGCACTGCAGTCTGTGAACCAAATAAACCCTTTTCTCTTCAGGTAGCTGTGGATAAGCAGTTACCACCGCAACAGGAAGTAGAAGAAAACAGTGGATCAGAAACTCCAAGCCTTCAGTGAAGAGCAAACAAGGGCAATATTACAGGAGAGAGTGCCCTGAGATCACGGTTCATTTGCCTCACTTTGTAGCGTATTCAAAATTAAATGGTGTTATGGAATATCTGTCTGTAGTCCAGTTGAATTCTGATAGAACTGTACTAACAAGCTGTTCTGAGAAGTAACTTTTAAAGGAGCAGCTAGTGAGGTTAGTGGAATAATCTGACAATGTTAAAGATTAAAATATTGGCCTTCCAAATCCTTCCAAAACCATTACTTTGGACAGTCAATATGAATGGCCAGGCCCCACAAAAAAAAAATGCCCAATTTTCCAGCACAGAACCCACTATGGAAACAATGACGACACTCAGCACACACTCTTCACCAAGCTCATGAGCTGACAAACTGTAAAGTCGCTACAAAATATCTTCCTGAGCCTGTGCCTGGGCCCAGGCTGTTTCTGAAGATTGGCTGGGCAGAAACACAACTCCAGGCACACTACATATACACTGTGTAAACGTGTATTTAATGCTTCAGCTTCTTGATTTACCAGGAAGGGCACCAAGAGAGGAGGTGGAGAGCGGATCCCCCACTGTTTATAGATTTCTAGTTAGACACAGAGAAGACACAAAACATGCTCTTGGCACACTGCTCTAGGCTCCCATTGACACGGTCCAGAGCCGCTCTGAGCCTAACCAGGTGGACAGGTCCTCAGACTTGCAGCGGGCGGAACGGTAGGCATGGGCCCACAAATGCAGAATGCTCTGCCTTAATAGTTCATGTTTACTCAACAAAACTAGGGGATGGAACACTTTGGTGACATTCAAGATGAGGACGGGCCAGCAGCTTCCTGTACTTTTAATATCAAGTTTATATTAGATTACTCACCTCAGGGGTTTAAACAACTTATCACAGCCCCCCCCATTATCCTCTTCCCCCTTCTTCTTTCCCGCCCCTTCCCGCCTCCTTCCTCCTCCTCTTCATTCTTCCGCTCCTTTTTCTTCCTTCCCATCTGCCTTTCCCGTTCCCCCCTTCTCGCTCTCCTTCCCTCACTTCCCCTCACCCCTTTCTCTTCCCTTCCCCTGTTTTCTGAGACAAGGTCGCAATTTGTAGCAGGCTGACCTCATACTTCCTCCCTCATCACCATCGCCAATAGTTGACATTACAGGAAATGACAATTTCTAATTTCTTTATTTTTTGATGGATCTAGCTGAAAGCCAATCTTTGTTATGTCTATTTAACACGTCCCTTGGAATCCATGTGTTTTCTATAAAGACAGTGGCCTGTGTACTTCCAGCCTCTGACATAGCTAATCTGACCATCAACTCACAACATTGCAGTTTCAGAGTGAAACAAGGGTTGAATATCACCTCAGAACTCTCCTGGTGAGATTATTGCAAGAGTGTTAGTGCTCTAGTTGGTCAGAATGCCTCAATTCTGTAGGTGGATCAAGCTGTGGTTTAGGAACAGCTTCCTGGAGATACAAGGTCAGCTTATTTTCTCATTTCTTCTATGTGACTGCGGGTCATGTGCCATGCTGTGGTCTTGCAAGTCCTGTGCCATGCTGTAGTCCTGTGGGTCTTGTGCCATGCTGTAGTCCTGAGGGTCTTGTGCCATGCTCCGGTCCTGAGGGTCCTGTGACATGCTGAGGTCCTGCAGGTCCTGTACCATGCTGCAGTAGTGCAGGTCTTGTGCCATGCTGCAGTAGTGCAGGTCCTGTGCCATGCTGCAGTAGTGCAGGTCCTGTGCCATGCTGTGGTCCTGCAGGTCCTGTGCCATGCTGCAGTACAGATGAAGGTCTTTCCCAGATATTAGTTTCATGTTGATGGTCTTGTCAGCCTTCAGAACCATGAGTCTGATAAAGTTCTCTTATTTATAAATTATTTAGTCTGCTGTATTCTAAAATAGTAACAGAAAACTTAAAATTAAGACACAATGAAAAATGGACAGGTAGCATGATGGCTAACCTTGGTTGCCAATTTAGCTACACGTGGCATCAACTAAAACTCAGATTGTGGGCACACCTCTGAGAGGTTTCCTTGATTGGATCATTTGAGCTGAGAAGACCCTCCCTAAATTTGTACTACTCCTTCTGCTGGTAGTCCATAGAAAAGGCCACTGAAGAAGGAAATTTTGCTATTTTGTCTGTCCTCACTTTGGATGGCATGTTCATGTGTTCCATTCCTGTGGCATTCCTTTTCTGGTATTAGAACCTACTTCTTTGGGATTCCAACATACACTGAAGACCTGAATCTGTCTAGGAATTCCCTGAGGTTCCAACATCAAATTGGGACTGCTTAGATTTCTAGCTTTGTTGACTGAAAAAATTTTAGACTTGTGGCCCCTTCTGTTGGAACCGGTCCCACCACAGCCTGTACTCTGCTTTAATAAACCATGCACACATATACATGCATGCATGCACAAATATTCTTTCTATCTCTTCTGTTCCCTTAGAGAACCCTGACTAATGCAAGCAGATAGTTCTTAAAGATCTTGACTTCAGTTCTTTTGGATTTAGACCCAGAAATGGAGTTGCTAGATTAGATGGTAGATCTGGTTTTATTGTTTAATTCTAGAAATGTAATACTGATTTTCATGGGGAGATGTACTAACTTACAACATTCAGGGAAATGCATAACATTGTGTTTACTTTTTCCAAAGAATTAGTTATAATAAGTTACCACATTTCCCATATCTTATGAGATTTGTTAAATTGATTGAGTAAGCACATATAAAAACTTTGACTTGGTGACTAGGGAAACTTTATTTTTATTGTGTTGCCAAATTTGTTATAATTTTAATTAAAAATGTGACTATCATTCTTCTAAAATCACAGATAGATGGGTATATGTGTGGGTTGGCTAGATATCTGGATGAACAGATTAATGGGGGAGGTGGGTAGATGAATAGACAGGTTAGTGAATGGGCGGGTAGATGGATGAATGGATGGTGTCTTAGTCATCATTCTATCGTGTGAAGTGACATCATAACCAAGGTAACCATTAGAGGAGAAAGCACTTAGTTAGGAGCCTGCTTACAGTTTCAGGGATTTAATCCATTGTCATCATGGCAGGGATCATGACAAAATGCAAGCAGGTAGCTGAGAGCAACATCCTGATCCATAGGTGTAGGGGGAGGGGCTGGGCCTAGCATGAGCTTCTGAAACCTAAAAGCCCACCCCTAGAGACACACTTCCTCCAACAAGGATGCACCTCCTGATCCTTTTAATCTTATCAAGTAATTCTACCTCCTGGTGACTAAGCATTCAAATATACGAGTCTATGAGAGGACATTCTTATTCAGGCCACTGCAGATGGGTAGGTGGGTGAAGGGATAGATAGGTAGAAATGTGGACACATTTATTATGGAAATTATTCATGTGACTATGATGACCAAAGAGCTTTGTAATCAACAGCATTGATTGAAAAGGCAGAGAAGCTCTGGCAGACCCAGGCCCTAGAATGTGAAGCCCAAAGGATATAATTGGGCAGTAAGGATGAAAAGAAGAAAAAGCCTTTCTCTGCCTTTCGTTCTACCAGAGTCCTCAACAGGTATGATAATGCTTACTGTGCAGAGGGAAGATGATTTCTTACTAAGTCTACTGTTTGTCTTGACCAATCAATCTCTGGAGTCATCACATTGACTAGCAGTGTGAGCAGCCCCTCTCTCCATTCAAGCTGGCACACGTAATCAAGCACTGTGTTCTGTCACCACTGTGATGCTGAGGGGAGGGAAGGATGGTACCATCATATAGAGAAGCAGACACGTGCTTTCAGCCCTGCCTCGCGGCCTTACCTGTCCATGCTGTTGCTCACTCTGAAATCACAACTAAAACACTGTTAATTTCATCATAGGTAGAGACATTTTTTTTGGGGGGGTTACTACTTCACCATTTCTATGACATCAGTCTTGTCTGCATTCCTGGCCTATCATTCAGTGTCACTGGCACCCACCGATGACTACTTACCTTAACCTTGTATCAACACTACATGCCCTTTGCTCTCCTGTATTCATATGTGTTTGCTTGTTCTGAAAATTTCAAACACATGAGAGGATCTATGTTGTTAGTGACTAGTATCTAACTTGTCAAATAAGTTAAGAAAAATAAAATGAGGAAGATTGCTTCAAAATACTAACCAAAACCCTAACATAAGATACAGATTGGTCAGTGAGGTGACTTGAGGGTACCCACTGCATGCCACCCACTGCATGCTGCCCACCACATGCCACCCATCATATGCCACCCATTGCATGCTACACACTGTGTTCCACCCACTACATGCCTTCAACTGCATGCTACCCACTGAATATCAAGCTCAGTTATTCTACCTGCTACATGTCTCATGCCTTGAGCTTTCTCTCTGCACAGTAATGGCATCACAGCAGATGACTTTTGAGGACAAATTATTCTAAAAAGCTCTCAATGCTTCCAGTCAAAGTTGTGCTGTTAGGGAGGGCTTGATGCTATTGTCAAATTACATTTATTTCAAAGAGATGAATTTATATGCCATGCCATTTCCAGTAAAAATAGAAAATGGCCTTCTCCACTTACTTCTATTGTTTAATAGATTTGATACTTATTACCTGCATGCTTCTAAACATCCTTAATTACTGCTGAGAGATTAAAATATAATGACACAGTCAGCATCAAGGTTTCACAGGGAGAAATCTCTAACCATCTACTGCTCATTGAGATAAATGAACATGTAGGAATGTTGGTGCCTGAAGTTCTAAAGATACAATGGCAAAATCAGAGAATTCAGTAATGATAATATAGAAAGAAACAGGTGCTAGCTATACAGACAATAATCAATATAAATCATGAGTAATTTAATTTAAATAACTCCCTTTTCATTATTGGACAAGAAAAAAATTTTAGGGATGCACTAGATGGATAAGTTCTCAGTTTCTCAAATGTTTTGGACCAGAGCCTACCAGGTCTGGCAAATATGATCCTGTCTTGTCATGTGAATAGATAAGGCTCTCTACTTCTGAAATTTCTGTAATTTTTTTCATTAAGCAGAGCTAGTAACCCGGACCTGACATAAGCTGCTTGGATCAGTTTTGTTCAGTGCTCGTTACTGAGGTGTTGAGCTCTGGTCCATAATGAGTTACTGTTAGTCTCTAAGAGCTAAGCCCTCTGGGCTCTGACATCAGGACACGCCCTCTGGGCTCTGACATCAGGACACGCCCTCTGGGCTCTGACATCAGGCCACGCCCTCTGGGCTCTGACATCAGGACACGCCCTCTGGACTCTGACATCAGGACACGCCCTCTGGGCTCTGACATCAGGACACGCCCTCTGGGCTCTGACATCAGGCCCCCTTTAAAGCAAGGTTTATTTATCTCCCACTCTCTCTCTGCCTTTGTAGTATCTCAGGAGCTTTCTATTTTTCTCTCTTTCCTTCCCTTTCTCTTTCTTTTTGCCTTCTCTTCTATTATAGTCATAACCTCCCTGTTAATCATAACCATGTTCATATGACAATAAAGCTCTTTTCTACACAGAAATAGCCGTTAAGTGTCTCCTGCTATCTGCCTTTTGCCACGTTCCCACATTCCCATCTGCATCCATAGAAATTTTCTGCCAGATAACTAGGTATATGCAAACATGCCAAAATATGCACAAAATCCTGACAGTTACTGATTCAGCTGTGTCAGGGATAATGACAATGTCATTTCCTTAAGGTTCCTCTCCATCATGTTATCTTTAGAACTTTCTCATAGCAGAAAGGGCTGAGCTGATCCATGTGTTTGTCCATTTTAATAAATAAGAACTCTATGTAGCAGAGTTGAACTTTCTCATCCACTCCCACGTCCACCTCCTGTAATGGTTACCACAGCACCCATCCTATAGGATGCTGAGGATCAAACCTAAAGCTTCCTGCAGTCAGGGAAAGTGCTCTATCTGTGGGGTTGCTTCCCCTGACTTCCTGTCCAATGACCCCATCTTCCTCCATCTCTGTTAAAGGAAGCTCTATGGTAAACCCTTGGGCCAGCCAGATAGTTTAGGAAGACCTCCTCATTTCAAGTTTTCCATCCTAGCACAGTTGCCAAAGACTCATCATCACAGTGTGCCAAGACTAGGGTGCATGCGGCTAACTTGGGACATCACCATTTAATCTGTGGCATAGAGTGACATATTAGGATTATATCTGTGGCAATCACAGAACAAGAAAGAAGTTCTGCTTCACTTTATATTGTTTTGCTTGCACTAGCTGACACTCCTCTAACAGTGTGTGTGTGTGTGTGTTTCTGGGCATTGAACCCCAGGTGTTGTGCACATTGCCCATGTGCTGTACCACTGAGTCACATCTCCAGCTCATAAATGTGTATTTTGGCTGGTGTGGGTTAGAAGAAGCAGGAAGTGCAATTGTGCTAGGAAAGAAGTTCACCAATAAAATTCCTTTCTGCATTGCTGTTTTTTTTTTTTTTAATCTTGTCATCAATAATATCTGCAATATATTGGGAGACATGTCTACTCTAGAATTGGATTGTATTCTCTGGAAAAGGTGAAAAAGGATTCTCTGTCCTTAGGACCAGGTACACTTACCATTCTCTCCTTTCTGGTTTGTGCAGAAAGACTGAAGCTTATTGTAGGACACAAAGAATAAATGTCACTGATGGATCTGCCTGGAAGTAGGAGGGGATTGCTCTGATCATCCTAAAAATGCACCAGTATTTTTGATCTTTGAAAAATCTAAGGCATTGGCTCAGGGGGCAATATTTTTAACCCTGGTGGCCCAAACCACAAATTCCGACTACTTAATTACATTCTGCCTGGAGTGTCCTCCCAAGTGTTCCAAAACCCTGGTGGTTTTCATTTCCGACCCTAAGCTGCTCAGGAGTACTGCTATTGTTATTATTTAACATTCCTGAGAACAGACAGATGCCCTATTTGAAACAGGAATTTGTATTTCCTGCTGGATGAGCTAATGATCTAAAATCTGGATGTCATATTTCATCTCTAGAGTCCAACAAAAGAAAAACATTAAAGGAAACATAAAAAAGGAAACAGTGAAAGAAAATACAAGACAAGGCATCCATTCTGGTTAAAACACACTCCTGCTCATGTGGGAAGCAGCCCTTGTGTGACTTTGGTCTGGCTGATGTACAAATCTGAGCAAAACAAAGCACTGTGCTGGTGTTGCAAATAAATGAAGTTTTTGTTTTCCTAAAAATATGACTTGGACTTGTTTGAAGAAGGATAATGGGATGGGTGATTTCCTGATGTTCCCCCCGTTTAAAGGAACCCTATTATACATTACAGGGCTCTGTTCATTAGGTCTTCATTTCTTTAAAATCTATTGACATAGCAGTCATACTTTTTTAACATGGAAATTTACTCATTGTAGCACATAACAATTACAGAGTTCTTTTTAAAATCATTTGGAAATTTGTATAGCCAGGAGACAGCCCAGCAGTGATTTATGCTTTTAATTTTCTACTTGTACTTCAACAGAGGGGCCAGGTCTTCCTTTGAGACAAATCCTTTAAATTGTGCTTGGATTTTACATTTTAGGCATGCTTCAGGCAAGTCCACTTTCTTCTACCTGGCCTTCTCTTACATAACTTCAGCTTTCTCCTGACTTCTTTGCTTATATTGTTATGCATAAAAACATAGCACGTTTCTTTCATGAAGCATGATAAATATTTTGAAAAGAGTTGAACATTATTTTTTGTTTTGCATTTTCTGAGTAGGACTCTCTCTTCATTCTAGAATGATCTGTTTGTCTTTGGGAGCTAGACTTCTGAGGCTGAGATGCAATGAACCAGAAACAGTTACATTTTAGCTGTTGCCTGTGAAATAAAACACTGGAGTGAGTACTCAGCAAGACTGGGTTTTCAAAACTAAGCTTGGTTGGAAAGAAAGAACATTCTAGAACTTTTAACTCCAGTGCTATGCTTGAGTATTCAATTTATTAGGAATGAAATGAGACAATTTCTGTTTAATTTGCAAGGGATAACAACAAATGAAATGATACCATGAAGGAAGTCCACCTCAGCACTTTCCTAGTACCTTTGCAGGGCTGGACATGGGACGTGGGATGTGGGTCGTGGGATGTGGGGTGTGGGTGAGGAGAAACATCTATCCCAAATTCCCCTTTCTGAGGTTCTACAAGTGATCAATTACTGAGAAGTATGAAAAGCAGAACAAGGTCTAAGCCACTCTTGACTGCATTCTTGGGAAGAGGCACACACCCAGGATCCTTCACTATCAAAGCTACACCCAGGCTGGAAGTCAGCCTGCAAGTGACAGGGGCACCTCCCTCCAACTCCATGAAGAAGATAACATTCCTCCTATATAAAAGACATTCTTGGAAGAAAGAGGAGAATGTTAAAGTTCATTATAATAGGAAATTGAAGCTTTGATGATTTCTATAATGCAAGATTTTATCATTTAAAAATATCCTTCAGAACACTCAAGACTGAAATATACGTATCGGTCAAGTTGAAGTTTAACCTTTACTTCCTTAGGGTAAAGTAGTGGGCACCTATCTCTATTTTCTAATTCCTACCAGATAATCATTCAAAAGCAGAAAGGGAGCCCTTTTATACTTCATTTAACATCATTTACATGTACCACTTTTTTTTGCAGAGTTCAAGCCTGAGGTTTTCAGCTAGTGCCTGAATGATGTGATCTCTGCTCAACTGGATATTTTATTATTGTATGACTCTTTGTTGACAAGTTATATTCCTTATAAGCAATTTATTTGCCATCTCCCCACATATCAGCTCCATGACTTGCTCTCTCGTATTCTTGTCTCCATGTGCTGTAAACTTCATCTGATATTGTTGCTGAAAGCTCATCTCAGATCCAAACCTTGCCATATTATGCAATGTACTTCTGTTGGTGATAACATGTTGTGTCTGTATTAGTGTCTCATTATCAGAATACAAACTCTAGAAATGCATTCAAAACCACCTCTACTTTCTATAAATTAAGGAACATTGTGGAAACTAAATATTATTTTGTGAAATAAAAATTGTATTTGAGTTACACATTTTTTTTGAAAATCATTTATTTCTAGCTTCACAGTTTAGATACAACATAAGAAGCCATCATTCATCTCTAGGTTAAGTTGTTTAGGAACAATATGAGGAACCATCATTCATCTCTAGGTTTATGATGTTCAGATACAGTATGAGGAGCCTCATCTTCATGGTCACAGTATTCAGGTACAGTGTAAGGAACCACTACTCATCTCTAGGTTAGAGTGTCCAGGGTATAATACCAGAAACTATCACTCATTTCTATGTTCTCAGTGTTTAGGCACAACATGTACCAAACATTTGTCTGTTTCCCATCCTTCAGCTCATCTGATCATGAAGAATTGGCCTAAACAAGTTTCTACTTTAGTTTAAAATAGATGACTAGAGTTTAGAGAGCAGTGTTCCAAAGCTGTTTCCTAAGTCCAGATTGCTTTTGATTTCTTCCATTTTGAGAAAATGCAGGCATGAGGACCTGCCCTACATCTCCCTTAGTCTAAGCTGCTGTCTGTGGTCCACACCGTGCAAAGCTGCCCATCCCACTCCTTACTTTTTTGTCAGGCTTTCTGTTGTATTGTTTCTCCATCTGGCTGGTGTAACTTTTATGTGGTTTTGGAAGTATGTGTCCAAGAATGTGTCCCAGATCAGCATCCTGTTTTCCTTCTCATTTAAATTTTCTATTTAGTAAGCCACTGTGGTTTGGATCTAGTGAGTAGTGTTTTCTTTTTTGGCAGGACTCCCTACCCACTTCCTCAAAAATAATACCTCTTCATGCATTTGCCCTTCCCTACCTCTTCTATGCTAAGGTAATGTATTGTCTACCAAATACATCTGAGGAATATTCTAGAACATGACCTCCTCTTGTGGTTATAGAACTTATGTTCAAAACATGACTGGTCTAGAAATTCCTTATATGCCAACACTGTTCAGCATCCCACATCGTCAGCAAATGGAAACTTTCCCATCAGGCTCTCAGGCTTTGAGTTAGGCTAGTTCTGGTGCTTTAGAGAAACATAAACAACAACTTCTTCAAAACAAGAGTGTATTCTATTTTTTTTTTGGTCAAAACCAGAATGGACATATGGTTCTAGTCCTTTTTAAGTCTTCCTTCCAATTGGTCACAGAAACTCTATCACAGATGAATGGATTTTCTTGACATAATACATAAAATTATTTGTTTAAATAACTATTGTATACGCCAGATATTTGAAGCATAAAACTTGGTTGTTTTTGGCATTTCTTAATTTGCTTACATGGGTTATGTTTTCCCCAAATCCTCACATGTAATGTCTATTGCCTTTAAGACGGTTTATGAAAACACATCTGAAGGAGACTTGGCCTCTTCGTTTTTGATGTTTCAGAGTCAGCTCCAGCTTGAATCCCTTGTTTTCTTTCTGATCCAGTCCTCAGCAAGAACAATTCTTAAGAAAGATTTCCTAGGGGAATTTTGTGGTTTGAGGTTTTAATAATCTAGGCTAAAATTCAAATACAAGCCACTGCTATTTGGATAGATTTCTTAGCTTTCTTTATATGAACTGCAGCAAACTTATCCAATTTTTAAAATATTCTGAGCAATACTTTCTATGCAAGTAACACAGGGCAGCCATGCTTCCTATGTAATAATATTTAGATACCTACAAGTTGCATGAAAATAAAATCATATGCATTTTATGAAAATAAGAATATTTTAAAGTTTTTGACTCTTTTATAGCAATGGATACTGCTCTATATAGGGAAAATATTAAAAATATTTTAAAAATTAGATCTTTAGGAAAGTGCCACGTTGGGCCGGGCAGCGGGCTGGAGGAGCTGGCTCCGGGCACCACCCGGGGTGCACTGGCTAGGGCGCTGGCCGTTGGGCGGCGCGAGGCAGACGCGGGGCTGCCGGCGGCGGGAGCTACGGCGGGGCCGACGCGTCCCTCCCGAGGGCGGCTCTGGCTGAGGGCGGAGGGGCCGGGGGACAGCCCGGGGCAGCGGCCGAGACGGCAGGGCGGCGGCAGAGCCCGCTGCCCCAGGACGCCCCCGGCGACATGCTGACCGATAACCTGGTGGAGGAGTTTGAGATAGAGGATGAGCCACGGTACGACCACCGGGACCTCCAACAAGATCTCCAGCTTGCTGCTGAACTTGGAAAGACGCTCCTGGATCGGAACACAGAGTTGGAGGATTCGCTTCAGCAAATGTACACAACCAATCAGGAGCAGTTTCTGGAAATTGAGTATCTGACCAAACAGGTGGAGCTTCTACGGCAGATGAATGAGCAGCACGCAAAAGTTTATTAACAGTTAGATGTCACAGCAAGAGAACTGGAAGAGACCAACCAGAAGCTAGTTGCTGAGAGCAAAGCCTCACAACAAAAAATCCTGAGCCTGACAGAAACAATTGAATGCCTGCAAACTAACATTGATCACCTGCAGAGCCAAGTGGAGGAGTTGAAATCTTCCAACCAAGGAAGAGGGAGACAGAAGACATGTGACCAGGAGAAACCAGCACCCAGCTTCTCCTGTCTGAAAGAGCTCTATGATCTCCGACAACACTTTGTATATGACCACGTGTTTGCTGAGAAGATCACTTCCTTGCAAAACCAACAAAGCCCCGAAGAAGAAGAAGAAAACGAGCACCTGAAAAAGCCAGTCACGATGTTGCAGGCCCAGCTGAGCCTAGAGAGGAAGAAGCGAGTGAGCGTGGAGGCAGAGTATAAGGTGGTGCTGAAGGAGAACAGTGAACTGGAGCAGCAGCTGGGTGCTACCGATGCCTACCGAGCCAGAGCACTGGAGTTGGAGGCAGAGGTGGCTGAGATGCGGCAGATGCTGCAGGCAGAACATCCTTTTGTGAATGGTGTTGAAAAGCTGGTACCCGACTCTCTGTTCCTTTCAAGGAGCCCAGCCAGAGCCTGCTGGAGGAGATGTTTCTAGCTGCTCCAGAAGCATCTAGAAAACCACTGAAGCAGCAGCAGTGAGACGGTACTCAGCAGTATGGCAGGGGGTGACATTGTGAAGGGCCATGAGGAGACTTGCATCAGGAGAGCTAAGGCTGTGAAGCAGAGGGGCATCTCCCTTCTGCATGAAGTGGACACTCAGTACAGTGCCCTGAAAGTGAAGTATGAAGATCTACTGAAGAAGTGCCAGCAGGAGCAGGACTCACTGTCACACAAGGCTGTGCAGACCTCTAGGCAGCTGGCCAGAGACCTGACAGGACTGGTAACCCAGTCTGAGACTGGAGCTAGTGGCTGGGAACCCACCCCTGTCACCCCAGAGCCCACTAGCTGCCCCACCACTCCAGAATACAAAGCACTATTTAAGGAGATATTTAGTTGCATCA
The DNA here is from genome assembly GCA_004025045.1 of Sigmodon hispidus. Taxonomy (NCBI): domain Eukaryota; kingdom Metazoa; phylum Chordata; class Mammalia; order Rodentia; family Cricetidae; genus Sigmodon; species Sigmodon hispidus. Next base: position 144,051 of record PVIH01002061.1, read on the forward strand.
AGAAAACAAAACAGGAAATAGATGAACAGAGAACAAAATACCCATCTCTCTCCTCTTACTCTTAATGAGACCTCTAGTTTCAATCTGCTTTTTTTCTCTCACCCTCCCCCATTCAGACATGTCAGTGCACTCTCCAAAGCTTGATGTTGGCTAAAGGTATTTGCCTCATTGCTTTACTTAAGTGCAAAAGCAAGAAGAGAGGTGGCTGATGGTGTTGACTCTAGGGTCTCTAGGAAATCTCATGATAGACTGGCCTCTGGTTGGTGCATTGATTAGGCTGATTTCCAGGAAAAGCTGTAGAACCAGTGGAGGGCATCCATGTACTTGAGTAACCTAAAGTACTTACAGTGTGCGGCAAAGGACAGAATTGGAACAAAACTTAGGCTGTTGCTACTGCTTCCATACTCAGCTTCTCAAACTACTTGAAACTTCAAAGTCTGCTTAACTAAAATACTTTTCATACTTGTTCCAGAGAATGTTGAAAAAACAGTAATCCAATCTGAAATAGATGACAAGCTCCAAACCCTAAGTTTTGTTGAATGATGACTGACAGGTAATCCTAATACTTCTAAACTCAAATGAATACAAATTAAAATGGCAAGTTTTGGATTGACCAATGCCTCTTGCTATATGCCCAGCAGTTAGCTGTTGTACTTAAAGCTAGGTATGTGGTAGTACTTGTTTTCAAATAGAAACTAAAGGAGAAAGGAGATGTCTCAGGTGTCATCTGTGCTGACTGAGTACTTCGCAGCCGCAGGCTGCTCCTATTCAGTTCTTACCATTCCTAGACTTGGAGAAGTTCCTGTCTACTTCATTACACAGTACTGATGTTCTGACTGTGGAAACACTTCCTCTCACTTGCATACTTTTAATTTAAAAATATTTAAGAGAACCATGGTTCTGATTGTTGTATATATTTTTCTAAAAGCCAAATAAAGCTATCTATGAATGTGAACAACAAAAAAAATTAGATCTTTAGGACTATTGAAATTGGATCTACTTAACTTTTTCTATAGTAAGCTATGATTGTTTTCTTGCTCTTACTTATGAGTCATTTCTTTAAGTTGTTTTTTTGTGTATTTCCAAAATAGCTTTATGCTTAAAACACCAGGTCTGCTAATCAGTGCTCTGGCTTGTACATTGCCTGTCTCTCAAAGGTTCCTGTGTTGAGGCCACACTCTGTGGTCTTTAGAGATGGTGTGACACCTTCAACATGGGAAAGTACTGCCCTCAACAAAGTTTGAAGGACTCTATATGGGACTCATTGTCATTGCTTGCGTGGAAGCTGGTAGACCAGATGGACATAACACTCTCTCTCTCTCTCTCTCTCTCTCTCTCTCTCTCTCTTGTTCACTCTTGCACGTGTTTCATCTTTGCAGTCTATCACCATGTGACAGAAAAAAGAATGCCAGCCTAAATTTTTGCCTTAAAGGCACTACAACTTCAATTTCCAGACCTGTGAATAAAATAAATTTCTTTGTTATTATTGATAAATTTAACTGCTATTTATTATTTATTTATTATAGAAAAAAGCTGATTAATACAAAGGGTTTGTTTATAAACTTCCTGGAGCCTGGAATATGGTAAGTAACAGCATGTGGATATAAGTGGGACCCTGTAGTCATGTAAGAGGTAAAGCTTCAGAGTCTATCACAAGGATGTAAACACAAAACCATAACTCTCACCTCAAAGGGGATAAGATGTAATTGATTCTGGATCTGAATATGAGTGGTCACAGCCTGGGACCTAAATCCTACAATATAACATGGTAATATTTTGATAAAGTAGTTATAGTAAAGAATAAAGAAAATTATAATCAGGGTATGTTGCTGAGTCCTAACAGTTCCCTCAGGGGAGGGGCAAGAAGATGCAAAATCAATGACACAGACCCAGGAGTCAGTTGAAAAGGGCTAACTCATTTATTCAACAATGAGAAGAGCTTTATATACTCTCCTTCCAGTACTTTGGCTGTGTCATTATCTGGTGATATTATGTGGCTGTCTCTCATTGGCTGGGCACAATCAGGAGATCTGACAGTATCTGCTGCTAGGCTGGTTTTGAGCAATGCGGAACTCTGGGCAGTACCTGTTGCTAGACCCTCAGGCATGAGCATTCCTTGGCAACTGATTTGAACAGATTTCCTTAGCCCTATGGGCCTGTCCTACTACAAGGGCATTCTGAAATACTTTGGTGGAAATATTAAGTGCGTGGATTGAAGCAAAACAGAGAATGCTCAGCTGTAGATCTAAGATGCGATCGCATGGTAGTCTCTGTGTTCTGGTTAGTGGAACAAGAGTTGTATTAAGTTAATACATTCTGAAATGTTTGACCTGCTAGTAACACAGGTGAGCAAGGAATGGCTATTTAGGAGGCTAAAGACAGCTCAAGATGAACTGCAATGAGGTTCTAGATCTGCAACGTTTCAACCTCCCCACAATCATTGAAGTCCTAATTAGTTAATCAGCATTGCATCAGGCTCATTAGAAGGCCCAGATTCTCCCTTAAACCCTCACTTACAGGTTTTAATTATTAGCGGAATTTAATCAGCTGAGGATTACCCATTAAAAGATTTACAATGAGAGAACAGAGCAGAGCAGGAGAATCTATAAATGATCAACACTCCACTTAGGGACAGGCCTTCACTCCAAGAAAGAAAACTAGAATTAGAGCAGTGTGGGTGACTTTGAAGGATCCTCAGAACACAGTGACTGTAGGGTCAGGTCCCAGGATGATGGGCATCTTCAGAGTATGTAGCCTGTGGAGGATGCTCATCACATGGAGCAGCAGACCCATGTGTTTCACTCAGTTATTCCTGAGGGCTCTCACCCAGTGAAGTAGTCTGCAATGCTGTCTACATAGTCCTGTGAAGTCAGGGGGTCCTTCATGGAGCAGTGCTTGTTGGGTAGAAGTGGAAAGTGGATGTCTTTCAGTCTGAACAGTTAATCTACTCTTGGTCTGACTTACATAAATTTTCCACTTGAAGTTCAGTTTAAACTCACCCTTTGAAGAAAAAAAAATGTGATTTCCTACAGAAAGTAGTTTAAAAAAACTACTTGGGCCTGAGAAGAGAGACAAGACCAGGTCAAAGAGCCTCAGTAAGAACCTGGGGAGGCAGTTACGGAGATGTTTGGGTGCTGACAAGCCAAAGGGTGCAGATAGCAGAGGGATGGAGTCAGGCAGAAAGTGTATATTCACTACTGGAGGCCAAGAGCAGACCCCACTCACCAGTGGAGAGTGAGCATGGAGTTTAGAAGTGCTGAACTAGAGAGGAGTGGGAAAATAAATCTCCGGAGTCACCGGTCTGCTATTCTTTGGTGTAGAACCCAAGATGCTAGAGCAGTGAGTGTGTGGGGCCTAAAGGCACTTTGTTAAGCGAAATGAGCCACACCCTGAATGACAACACACTGTATCTTCATGTGATGCATGGCAAGAAGGTTGGGAAGGGAAGGTTTGGGGATGGATGGTTTAGAGGGTAGAGAATGAACACCCAAATAGTTAAGAAAGAAAGAGTGCCTAGTGTTGTACAGTACAGCAGTCCAACTACAGCTCAGGATAAAATACTGATTATAATTAATGTGGAACTTGAAGATCCAAAATCACAGAAATGATGAGGAGAGGCCAGTGACTTGACCTTTCCATCTTAGCTAAATGTCATTGTCATATTGTTCCCTATGTGTAGATACACTCATCCCACATGAACAAAACCTTTAAATAAAACCATGAAGAATGTAAGTGCTTCATGACCAAATCCCACTGACCCTGTGGTTTCAATTGAATATTGTTGAAATCATTTCTCTCTAGTCTTCTAGAGACAAAACACACTGTTAGCAGAGCAATCAGGAATACAGCCTAGTTAGAGGACGTGGCCTTCAATTTCCCAAGGACATTCAACTTCCATTTTCTAAAAACCGAGCATAGAATGTTGGTTATCCAAATCTGGTAGAGTAGCAGGAGAGAGTGGTGAGGGGCAGCTGGTCAGTGGGTACCACATCACAGTCAGGAGCCAAGCCTCCCAAGAACTGTTTCTGTGGAATGACTAGAAATAACCTATTCACCACACAGCCCCAGAAACCAAAAGAAAAGATTAAGAATATTTTCATTATGAAGGGATGATAGATGTTGATGTGAAACTTGCTGCCCCCAAAAGTCATGCCTATGATCCCCAAGAGTTCTCTGTGGGTATGTTCTCTATTCTAAATGTGACATTCCCCTTATATTCAGCTGGTGACATATAGATTTAAGAAAAACAAGGCTTCTGTGTTTCTTTTCTTCCTTTTATGAGAATGTTTCCATATCTCTTTCACACTGAACGTTAATTCTCAAATTTTGGGTAGCTCCTGATTCTTTCCAGCTCTTAAACAGGGAAGTCTGAATGGGGCAGGATGCTACATGTCTGGGTGGGCTGTTCACAGAGTGATTAGAGATAAAACTGACATTCCCCTGGGTGATATCCAAATGTCAGTATCTACCGATCTTTATTTTCTACAGTTTTCATGTTTCTACAGGAAAGAGCCCTCCTGCCACTGTATCGGGTTATCTTTCCAGCAGCTTAAATTCTGAGATGGTTGGGAAAGTGGTTGGAGTCTTCAATTTTACTTCATTGTTCATTTTGAGGCCATGTCTCATGTAGGCTATATTGACTTGGAACTCACAACATAACCAAGAATGACTCTGAATTCATTCTCTCACCTGTCCCCCCAGAACACTGGGGTAATAGGTCAGCACCACCATGCTTGATTCATGAGGAACTGGGACTGAAGCAAGGGTCTGGTGCATATTAGGCTCTATTACCAGACACTCATTACTGATTTTTCATTGGTTTCTATGGCACTCATCATCCTGTTGTCCTTAGGTTGAGGGCTATCTGATCTAGTAATTCCAAATAGCAGTACCATGATTCTGTGATGTAACTTTTGTCTCTGATGTAACCCTTGGTGAGATGATGGTGGTGTGTGTTATCTGCTCGAGTAGGTTGAGCTAAGAGATGATCATGGCTACCTGCGCATCAGGAGGCATAATGGACATGGCTCGACATGGGACATTCCATACACAGGTTTTCTGCATGATGAACATGGCTAAATGTGACATTATTCTGAACACAGATTTTCTGCATGTTTTGTTTTCAGGTCTGTGTCTTTTCTTGCATTTTCTGACAAATTATTAACCTTTAATGAAGGGACTCGGCAGAGGAAGTTCTTCCCTGCAGACTCAGTGTATAACTTCCCCACTGATGCTTCCTTGTGTTTCCATACTCCAAGCAGTGAAGGTGTGGAAATTGTTAGTTTATTGGCTCTCTCTCTCTCTTGCTCCCTTTTCTGTCTTCCTCCTCCTCATTCCTAACAAAGCAGAATTTGAAAAGAGTGAAGTGAGAATTAGCAATATCTGCCCTGATGCTAAACCAGATACTGTGGTATACTATGCCAACACCACCTGCTCTGATGTAGAAATGGCTTCAGAGGAGAGCCTGGAGGTCAAAAGATGATTAGTTACTGTTGAACTCATTTGAGTTGGGTGACAGTTTCACTCAGTGGCTTCATTAAATAATGCCCTTTATATAAAACCAAACAAGTAAACAAAAATTCACTCTGGTTCATTGGTTAAGAGTGCTTGCTGCTCTTGCGGAGGATCTAAATTCAGCTCCCAACACCTACATTCAGTAGCTCATAACTTCCAGGGGATCCAATGCCCTCTTCTGGCCTCTATGGGCACTACACCCACATGGTGGTGAACATACCAGGATAGACATACACACACACCCCATATTAATTAAAAATAATAAAAGTTTAAATAACTCAATATTTATTGTTTTAGTTGCACTGTTGATGAAAGCAAAGGCTCTCACCCAGACATGATATTTTCTAGTCTATATGATTTAGTTGATGTTGTTTTTTATTTAAAACCCACTGATGTTTGTCATGCCCTTTTCCTCCCCCACAAGCCCCTGGGCTTCCAATGGCATGTCCCTGCCTTATAAATATGATTTTCTGTCACTCTTTAGTTGTCTTGGTCAACCCAGGTGAATGTTCCAGGTGTTTTTCAAGGTAGAGTTCTCAGGGCTGGAGAAATGTCTACAGTTAAGATGCTGTGCTGCTTTGGCAGATGACCCAGGTTCTATTCCCAGAACCCACACAGAGCCACTCCTGAGTGCTGCTGAAGTTCCTGGGGATATGACACACCTTTGGTCTCTGCACACATATGCACATGATGACAAATCAAAGTAAAATGTAAATAAATGAACAAAGACAGTTCCTTATCCTCATAGTGGTCAATACTGACTCCTGTTGGCCCACTGGCCACAGACATGATGTCTCCCTAATTTTGCTACCTTTGGGAAGCTCACCTTACTGCTAAACTGTTGTCTGCCCATTACCCTCAGCTTCCCACTCAGCTCCCAAGCTGCTTATACAACCTAAGCATGCCTGAGCTTATCTTGTTCCGCCCTTGATTTCTGCTGCAATCATTCATGCAACCCCAAAAGGACTTTAGATTTTTAGAGCAGACATCATTTTTCTTCTTTTCATGTTGCTCTGAACACTGTTTTCCACAAGTCTCTGTGTTAGTTATTTTCCTTATCTGTGTGACAGAGATCTGACAGAAGTAATTGAAGGAAAGAAGGGATTGTTTCAGCTTAGGGAGTGAAACATACAGTCCAGCATTCTGGGAGAGTCTCAGGGTGTGAGGCATACAGTCCAGCATGCTGGAAGAGGCTCAGGGTGAGGGCATACAGTCCAGCATGCTGGGAGAGACTCAGGGTGGGAGGCATACAGTCCAGCATGCTGGGAGAGGCAGTAAGATCAAGAGGCAGCTTCTCACATTGCATGCACATCAGGAGCACAGCAAAGGCTGGTGTTCAACATCTAGTGTGGGGTTTCCCAGCTCAGTTAATGTGGTCTAAAAACTGAGAGTCTACAAAATCAGAGATTAATGTCCATTCTACATCATACATCAATGGCAGCCAAGGTCAACCTTCACAGTGTCTTTCTAGTCTTTTTATGTGAAATTAGCATTTCCAGGGGTCAGTTTCAAAACGAAATTTTTTTGTTTAGTTGAATTAAAACAAAATGGAAGATTACATTTTTCAAAAAAGATTTCAGTTTAATTTATGTATACTTGTGTATATCTGACTGCATACATGCCACATATATGTAGTTACCAATAGAAGCCAGAAGAGGGCATCCAATCCCCTGGAACGGCAATTGTGGTTGTGAGTGATGAGAACCAAACTCACATCCTCTGCTAGAGCAACCAGTGCTCCTAACCACTGAGTATCTATCTGGGCCTCACAAAGAATATGTGTTTTCTAGGTTGTTTGTTTGGGACCACTGTTCAAACCCAGTTACTTTGTTGTTGATTTTAATACTTTATGTTTATAGGATGGATAAACTAGCTAATGATGTCATTTGTCCATTGAATTTCAATTTGCATAAAATTTCTCAATTTTCATCATTTCTTCCAAGCGTTCTCAAGTTTTAAAAAATTATTTTTTGATACGCTTGTAGAGATTTTGATCTTTTTAAAAAATTTGTTTTGTCTTCCTATTTCCATCTGGAACATTCCATAAAAGACCATAAAGTAATTTGGGTCAAGTTTATCCTGAGTCTGTTCCATGTTTAGTTAGACTGAAGACCAAGCAATGTTTGGCAACCCTGAGAGGTAACTGTTAATTAAACACAGTTTATTTAATGATAAAAAGAAACCAAGAGGGCCCCTTTAAACAGAGTGTGAGGGACAGAGCTGTGCATGCTGAACACTGCCCAAATACTACAGTCCATTAAGGCTTTAATGAGCTCACTGTCATCAGGCTTGGTAAGGTCCTAACACTAGTCTCCCCTGCCTTCACTCCCAAACTCCTGAGCCCTTAGCGCTTTGCTGCCACAAATAGGGTTTTTACATAAACGTTATTTGCTTGGTTTGAGAACTTCGTAAACGCATGCGCCTTTTGCCTCTCTCTTCTCTTACTCAGTGCTCACATCCCTTTCTCACTGGGGAAATTGTACTTTCATGGTAGGGAGTAGATCTTCACATTTTGGCCACAGTTTGATGGCTCATTGCTTGTGGAAAGTCGTTTGGGCAGAACAGGAAAGTCAGGAGCCTGCCTCCCACTACAGCCTCCCAAGTGCTTTCAGATCATTAGACATGCCTTCTGCACGACACGGCTCCGGTGAAAGCAGACTTTGAAGTCTGAGTGGTGTGAATCGAGGCCAAGGCCGTGGGCTGGGCTGCGTCCACCCCACAGTCAGATCACCAGCTCCTTGCTGCTGAGAGACCGGGTTCTGGGTTATTCAAACGCTCTTCACAGGTAATCTGCCCATCTGCCCGTTTTCTCAGGTAATCTAGTCTTTCTATTTTGCCCGTGAATAAAATAACTTGCACAATTAATTTGCCATTCCTTGTAATTCTCTTTGTGTCCTAAGTTGCTCCTAAGGACTGAAGCTGAACCTTGGCCTTATTGCCCCACGTTGAGTCCCCTTTATCTGAAATGCATAGAAGCCAGTGATTTAGATTTTAGTGGTTTCCTAAAAGTTCAGTGTATTTGCATATACACAATGAGTTATTTCATGGATGGAACCGTATCTAGACACAAAACTTACATGTTTCATGTAGATCTCATTCACCCAGGCTGAAGGTAATGTAATACTTTCAGTTATTTAGTATAGTACATGAAACCACATTTTACAGTGTGGTTTTCTACTTTCTGCATCATGTTAGCTCATGAAAAGTTTCAGTGTTCAGAACATTCCAGAACTCAGACTTTCCTATCAGAGATGCTTAAGGCGTAATTCAAGTTTATATTTTTATGATTTAACATTCTGTAGGATTATTTTACATGTGTTTTACATCTACAGTATCTCCCTTTATCCATGATTTTGATTTCTATATTTTGAGTTGCCTGTGGCCTGAAGTATTACGTGGGAAACTTAGACATAAATGATCCATACATTTTAAATTTTATATTATTTTAAGTGACAGATGAAATATTGTGTCACGTGGCTCCAACACTCTTGGAACATGAATCATCCTTTTGCATAGTGTACTTTTGTGGTATATATACTACTCAGTGTCCATCACGGTTATCAGATCAACTATTTTGGTGTCAACAGTCAGAGCCTCTATGTACCTTGTTTTGCTTAATAATGACCACAAAACATGTCAGTAGTGATGCCTCAAATTCTCATGTGCTAAAGGAAGCTATAAAAGGTTTCCTAGAAGTGAATCTGTTCACCTCAAAAGGAAAGAAAAAAATTACAGGCTGAGGTTTCTGGTGGCAACAGTATCGTGTGATATTTTGAGATACAACATTCCCATAACTTTATATAGTGGTAAGTTTTCTATTGTTTTTTGTTAGATTCTTACTGTGACAATGAAGAAATTAAACTTGAAAAGTAGGGCTTATGGGTTTAGAAATTCTCTACAATTTCAGACATCCTCCTGGGAGTCTTGGAATATGACTGATGTTGGTCAGAGACGGTCACTGAATTAAGGGTTTAATAGACAAAGCAGTGCTTCCAATGTCATCTGATGTCCTGGGATTCAGAATATCTGACTCTAGGATGTTAGATGGGGGAACGATGGACCATCCAGGAGCAGGGGGAAAGACAGACGACCTGAGACTAGAGTCTCTCCATGTTCTCAGGATGAGAAAATGATAGAACAGGGTGAGAAGGCAGGAATTCATGCTGCTAATTTGATTTTAGTGCATTTTGATTTGATAAGAATATTATTAGGTTATTCATCATACGTTTGGAGTAATGAATAGAAATACAAATTAAAATATCTAATGGAGTTTAAAATTGAGATGGAGAAAACGAAATGTAGCATTTCTCTGCCTTTCTCACATACACATGCTCGATAGATTTACAGAATTCCTTTGAAGATTAAGGATGCTCTATTCAAAAGCCATAACATGAAGGACTTTGCTGACCTAACAGTGGGTTTGGGGATATTGTGTTCTGACTCCCAGTACTTTAATGCAGTGGATTGCTGGAGAATGTCTGGGCCACATCAGAACTGTTCCCTGTGATATTCTTGTGTGTTTTGGTTGGGCCTCATCTTGTCTAACCCCAAACCTTGTCCCCAGAGACACGCACTAGTGTGCCATTGTTGATTAGTGCCAACACAAACAATGTCCATCTTTCACAACTGGAGTGCTGTTTCTGGAACACTGAGGTCCTTGAGATGTTGAGAGTCTGATTCAGATCAAGTGATAGAATTGTCACGAATCTAACCTGAGTCCTTGACATCAAAGATTCATAGGACGACCTGTATGAGTCTTCTTTTGCATAAAAATAATTAATCTTTAAAAAACAACTAACATGGACCAAGGAGAAGGCTCAGCTTGCTGCTTGCCAAGATGATGGCCTGGGTTTGAGTCCTAGGTCCCAAGAGAGACTGATTCTGAACTCCATAGGTGTTTAGTGGCACCCCCCCATACACATACAAATAAGGGAATAAATAAAATAAAACATAAAAAAATAAAAACAACTAATGCTCATTATTTATATGTACCACAACTTTACTTAAATTCTATAGTGTGAGATGTATAAGTCTTCCAACCAACTCAGATTTCTGGACTTATTTTATTTATTTTTGAACAAGCATTTGTTTCAGATGAGAAGTTCAGCTATATTTCTGTCATAATTCAATGCTCTACTCCTCATTGCTACTTTCTGTGTCTGAGCAAGATACAATTCAGAGAAGCCTGGGTTAACTGGCATTCACTCTCTAGATGCACTTGCATAGCTGCAGTCTGGAGTCTCACTCCTTTGAACCAGCACATAGGAAGGGACCTTCTCTCAGAAAAGTCTCTCAGAAGACTGAGTTTCTATTCTTGGTAGCTCATTATTGTCCAGGATTTACTGCCCAAACCAGCAGAAGAGGATATTGTGACTGCTTTTGGAGTGTTTTTTGTTTGTTTGTTTGTTTGTTTTACAAACCAGATTTAGTATAATATTTTACAACAATAAAAAACCAAGGACTACACACTAATATAATACAACCTAGGGAAGGGGGCATGCAGAGACTACAGGCACATGCTAAGTCTTTACAGTGGACCACAGAACTGCCTATGACCCTGCTGTGCCTGTGACAAGACAAGCAAGTACCATATCTGGAGGTGTCATATTCTTGCCCTGGGACTTCCTTGCAGCAAAACCTACAGGACAGTTTCTTATCTTCACACAACAGTAGAAGGTACAGCCACTTATAATATCCAGTCATCACAGGGAACAGAGGTGCACCTGTTTTGCTTTGCTCTTTTCCCAAGCTATTTGCACTACAGCAACAACTAACGAACAATGTCCCATAGTCTCTGGATGATAACGGGCATCTTCAAGGGCATAGATGTGGATTTCCATCAGTCTGTCTTCTCTGAGGTTCTGTAGATCACTCCACAAGAGTGGATGAGGACAACAGCTAGCCCAAACATAAGAGGTCCTTCCTTTATCCATGGAGGCTCTTATTTAAGACCCTGTTCCTGTGAACACACTTGGGGCACAGCATGTTCTCCTCCAGGTGTTGGGGTGGAAAGGTACAGGCCGGAAGCAGAAAGAGGGCAATCACTTTCCTTTTCTTCTTAGGTACCCAGGCTTGTCCCGCATGAAACTGCAGCCGATCCCAACCACTTGAATTTGCAGGAAGGCTTCTCCCATGAACCACACACCACTGTTCCCCATAGGTCTCCCGTGTTGCGGTGGGCAGCACCGCCTCGTTCTTCTTAGAATTGGACGCAGTTCTGGTCCACGAAGCCAGCACTGCCTCAGAGGCAGTTGACATCACAACAGTGCTGACTTCTTCATAGAATGCAGGAGGCTCAATAAGGGCAGGTACCTGCTCCTCCACTACAGAGATCACTTCAAGGGGAACGTGCTCCTGAGGGCAGGGTACTTCCTTTTCCTCTGTCTTCATTTTCTTCCGAAATGACTTCATCTTGCCTTCTTTTGGTGTGTCAGGAACATTTAGATCAGGCATTTGCTCTGGGAAAGCCCTTGCAAGGAGTCATTTATAAGCGTCTAGTTTCTGACCTTTGCCGCTCAGCTTCATCTCCTGACACCAGGCTCGTAAAACATCTAGGTGAATCAGGTTCACTGGGGCAGATGGGCTGGTAAAGGAGGAACCGTCCGAGTTGGTCTTGGAGCCTCAGCATCTCCTGCTTTCTCCTCTGGTTTACAACTCATTTCTTTCTCCGTCTTTTTTCATTTTTCCCGCTTTGCTGGGGTTGGTCCAGATGATGTGCTTGGTTGACTAGACAGCTGGTCAAGCACTTCCCTTGACTCTCCTTCGCTGCTGCACTCCTTGATTTCAGCATGCTCCATCTTCAAATGAGATGGATTTTCTTTCTTGGAAACACATTTTCCATGCAAAGTCTACCATTAAGAAAAAAATAAAACACCATCCAATGGTATTAGCATTTTAATAAAAAGAGTGAGAGATTTATCCTTAAAATGTATCAACCAGCCAAGATGCTCCAGAGAATTTTTATGCTTTTGATCAATACTACCCACAGGCTGCTGCAGGTAGGTCTGTTTCTATTAAGTGGCACATAAGAGACAGGAGAGATGTGCACTAATGTGAAATAAAAAGCACAAAAACTTCAACTATGAATTTGATTCCCACACTGATGGCTGTGGTAATGAAATTATGTATCAACAGGCAGGTGATCCATTTAGAAAAGTGCATTTGTGATGTTTAAGTTCCCTGATATTTCAGGAAAAAATAATTTGTCAGATGACCAGGTTGTGTGGCACCATCTCTGGGAAGATGTGAACAAGCTTAAATCACCACGGGCAGGGAACCAGTGACAGACCAGAGTCACAGTTCCTTCCAAGCCTGTCTTGGTGGACCAGAGAGTTTATCTGGGATTACAGAAGTTCAAGTGATGTGTTAATTACAGAAGCAGAAACAATGCAGGCAGCTACATTACCCAAAGCTACACTAACAAGATGCTATAGCTCATAAAAGCTGGACCCCTGAATTTACTGCATAACCTCAACTGATTGGAGAGTGTCTCTTCCAGGCAGCTCCACTGGTCTGAGAGGGTCTTTCAGCAGTCCTTAATGCTTATATAACTTTGGAGGGAGGAGGGCAATTCAACTGGTCAGGTTAAAGGACTTCCTGAGACTTTTGAGTTGTTTACTTCCGTGAATGTTAACTAGCTTCCCAAGAAGGATGGAACATTTCACCTTCCTTTAGAGTATCCTGAGTCTTAATGAGCTTTCCTCCAAGGTGGGGTGTTTTATCTGGGAGTAATTTCTGATGTGTGTCGACAAGTTTCTTGATAAAGGTATTATAAGAAGATAGAACCAAAAAAAAAAAGTCAGAATAGAAAAACCCCACTGGAATGGTTGATTTCAATTGTCAATTTGACACTGAATGGAAATACCAGATTAAAGAGTCTCACTGAGGGATTGTCTAGATCAGGTTGGCCTGTGGACATGTCTGTTGGGGATGGTCTTGATTGCTCACTGATGTGGAAAGATCTAGCTTAACAGTGGGTGATTCCAACCCCTGGTTTGGTGCTCTGGACCATATGAGGGGAGAGAGAGCGAGTTGAGTGTTTAACATGCATTCATTCATTTATCATGCTCTGCTCTTAACCACCAATGCCACGTGAATAGCTCTCTCAAGCCTCTGCTGATGTGACCACTCTTCGGTCGTGAACTGTAACTCAGAATTTGAAGCTAAATCAAACTTCATCTCCTATAAGTTCCTTTTTATCAAAATATTTTATAAGTAACAGAAAGGAAACTGGGACACATCATAATTTGAACTCTAAGCAGAGCTTAGGGGATCTGGAAGAGAAAAATCAACAGGTGATGGAGGTCTTCAGACACTTTTGGATGTCTTCAAAATGCAAGGAGGGAAGAAAAAGTCAAGTGTGATGAGAAATGAGTTCAGAGAAGCAAGGTCAGGGGGCAGCCACCACAGTGTCATTCGGTCTCATACCCTGCCCTTTGGCAGATCATAAACACAGAGTTATAATCTCCTTCGATGGTCCCACACTCTCTGTAAGGTGAGGGCCACCTTTCTGTTCGGTACATACCCACACAAGTGTTATTCTTAGCAGCTCTGCTGGTTATAAATGCGTCAACTTACTGGTGCTTCTTCGATCTGTGGGAATAGTAACAGCTTTTGGTCTGTAGAAGAAAAAGGTGGCTTAGCTTTCAGTCATAATGACATTTCCTCCCCCTGTGAGAAATGAAGACTCAGACCAAGAAGAAAGCTTGAATTTGCTTGCAAGTCAGGGAGTCTGTCATGGAAGTATAACACAGGGGCACACCCTCCCCCCAAAAAAACCCCAACTGGTCTTTAAAAACACTTCATTGCTTTAAAAAATGAAGAAAAAAATAGCTGTATGACTTCTGCTTGCCTGGATTCTGTATTATTTTTATTGGCGAGAGTTTTGAGTGGCTGAAAGGTGGCCATTAACACAGCCACAGAAAGTGCTGACAGGGTGATTATAAGATTAACACCCTGTGCTACATTAAGTGTGTCAAAACCTCACTTTTACCTGTTGGTGGGAAACACCAGCATGAGTGGAAACCTTACAGATGTGAGCTGGTTTCTGATGCAGCAGGGCGCTTTGGAGTGTCTCGTTTTTTCAAGTGCCCACACTGGCTACTGAATTTTGCTGAGGGTTTAAGGAATTCATGTTTTATTCAACAGTGGTAGTTCAGAAGTGGAAGACTTACAAGAGTGGAACACAGGGCTGCAGTGTTAGCTTGCTGGGTAAGCATGGAGATCTGAGTTTGTATTCCCAGGGTCCCTGAAGAAAGTTGGGTTTAGTGGTGCACATCTGTATTGTCATACCAGGGGAAGGAATACAGGAGGGTGAATGGTGCTCACTGGCCAGCTAGCCGAGCCTAACTGATGAGCTCCAAGTTCCCTGAGAGGTGCTTTTTCAAAACATGAAGTGAAGATAATTGAGAAAGACAGACAATGTCAACCAATGGCCTCCATGTGCATGGGCCACAGGAACAGATAGACACACCATACACTTAAGAAACTATATATGGCAGTCAGGCCACATATGGTATAGTCAGGACTAGCTAATGCAATGCTATTATTTATCTATCTATCTATCTATCTATCTATCTATCTATCTATCTATTTATTTATGGATTCAACATTTCTTTACCTCAGTAAACACAAAATCTATTTTACATGCTATAATGTTTGTGGCTCCAAAACTGAAAAATACCAATGTTCTGGCCCCCAGGTTTAGGAAGTTCCGATGCGATGAGTTATCTTTTCTTAATCAGAAGGGAATTAGAGGACTCCTCCTATGTGTCATATACATGAGGGTCCATTGAAATAACAAAAAAGTAAAATATCAACTTCAAATAAGCTGTTGCTGTTAAAATCCTTCTCTGTGTTCACAGTCAGAACTTAGACACCTCCCTCCATACTGAGCCAATGCGTTTTCTAGTTGAGCTCTGCTTGGGGAAAATGTAAAAATTTAACTTGATAGAACAATGAGCCATTTAAAAATGTTCTGAACTAGAAATTTTTGCATCACATAAGCAAGTGAGAATGTATACACATTTGATTACTTAGGGGCCAGTGTAGATTGGTCTCACTGAGGACTGTGAATTTATACTCGTACAGGAAGCTTATGTTCAACCTCAACTTCCATTCCGCTGTATTGCAGAGGATCCATGCGAGGAGAGAGCAATGATCCAAGGCAGTCCAAGGCAACCAGGGTAGTCAGGGTAAACTGATGAACCCCAAGACTGTGATAGGGAGCACAACATGGCTTCAGCTCTAACTACAAGTACTTAACCCAGGGCTTCTTAGTCTCTAGATACAGGCTTCCTTTGTGGCCGGTGACCCATAGGAGAAGGTTGGCCTAATAGGAAACAGTTCCTGTATACTTTCCTTAACCACATAGGGCATTTTAAACTAGTTTTCTATTATAAATTCAACTTATTAGTCATACATTCTATAAGTCAAGTGTTAGTCATTTTTTTTTTGGTTGTCATTTTTTTGAGACAGGGTCTCAAGTAGTCCAGGCTGGACCTTGTGATGTAGTTGAGGCTGTCTTGAATCTTGAATCTCCTTCTTCTCTAGAAGACTCATAGCTTCTATCTTTGTCATGCAAGAAGTGTAAACAGTGAACAGCACCAAGAAATCACCCAAACTTGTGATGCTGATTTGTTGACTAGAGAGAGTCTGTGACATTCTTTATAGACATCCCAGAATTCTCAGCAGAGACATTTGGGTCAATTTCTTTAGCTTAGCTAAAAATTCAACATAGATCCCTGTTGTAAAAGATTTTTGACCCCCAGTCTGACCTGCCCATGGCCACTTTTACCCCCCCGCAAAGACTCAGACGCTTATATTAATTTTATCCCGTCTCAGGCACATTGTTAGCTAGATCTTTCATCTTAATTCTACCCATTTTCATTAATCTACCTGGCCACATGTCCGTGCCTCACCTGGGCCCCTTACATGTTTCTTCTTTGGCGGCCAGATGGAGTCTGTCTGAGTCAGCACTCTCCCCGTACCTGAAACTCAATTTCCCCACCTACTTCTATGGCATCTGACAAAGGCCAAAACAGTTCCTTTATTTACAACATACAGATGGAACATCTCCTCCACAGACCTCACCCAGTTTAATGGTTCATCAAGTGAAGGACAGGAAAGGATATTAATAAAATCTGTAGTGGCAGAAATTGGGCTCAGAGTCAAGACACTTTAAATCCTGTCCTTTATGTCTTTAAGTGCTAGCTCATTCCTCCAGTGTTATCAGTTGTAAGTTGTGGAGGTTACAATATATTGATAGCATCTTACAGCCCAGCCCATTATTCCCAACAATCAGAACAAGCATTGAAGACCTGCCTGAATGAGAACACTAAGGCGTCTTACTAAAGGGCACTGTGAAAACAAGGCTTTTCCATCCCAGGACTAGATAATACCAAAGTCCCCAAAAGACCTGGCTGTGGTTATGCAGAGAAACAAAAAACAGGGGGTTGGTGAATCAGCGGAGATACTTCTTGGAAAACGAAATAAAAAGAGGTAGAATGAGGATCTAACAAATTGCTCTCTGGTGCATTGTCCCCTGGTGATGGAATCAGAGTGGTTGATGCACTGCAACCCCAGAGCACCACCAGCAGCCCACTTCCCTCAAGGCACATTCTTAATCAGATCAGGTGGCTGGTTAGACAGTGAATGGGCTTTTGCCTTTGAAGAATTAAAAGCCAAAAATAATTTAAAAACTAAAAAAAAAAATCAATTAAAAAAAAACAGGTGGGAGATAACTGAGAAACTTCAGGAGGTCAAGCAACATGGGCTGAAGGAAGAAGCAGGTTTGGAAACTTCTAGAATGGGAAAGGCAGACACAGGAGGCAGAGCCTACAGGAAGGATGTAGTACTGGACTCAGTATCGGGAAGACCGTGGCTCTGAAGCCACACCCAGCACAGGGGACTAGGGTCTGGGAAGCCAAGAGGCCACTTGCCAAAGAAGACAAGTCCAATGCAAGTCAGCATGGGAACCAAGCCAGCACCCCTGGGGTTTCCTCTAGACACACCCCTGTTCTGGAAGATTCCTTTTAGGGTAAAGTAACATTTGTTCATTATTTTAAGCACATTTTAATCATCCGAATCCCGGGTTCAGGTTACATTTTAATGGAAGTGAACTTGGAGCTGTCTCCAGTGACAAGAAAGTGTTTTTCTTTCACCCTAAGATTCAGAAGTTTTTCCACAGTATCAGGGCAGCCTTTTTATTACCAGAAACATGGGTCTTATTTGTGGTCTTCAACCATGGCAAAACTCCCACGGAAACCAATGGAAGTTGTGGTTAAGTCAACCTTGGTGAATAATTTTTTTCTTCTCCTTTTTTCTTTCCTTTACTTAACCCCTCCCCTCCCCTCCCCTCCCTCCCCTCCCTTCCCTCCCCTCCCCTCCCTCCCATCCCTTCCCCTCTTTTTCCAAGGTTTAGAACATGAAGAAATCCAACTTCTTTTGCTGAGTGTATCTTGTTTTTGGTTTCATGAAAACATTACACAAAACGGAGATGGCCTATGTCTCTCTTAGGTATTCAATGCAGTCAATAAAAGCCTGAATATCCCTGTGTCCTTTCTCAAAGAGCCATCCATTGATTTCTAGCTACCTTTGACTATGGCCTCAGAACCTCTCTTTTTGTTGTCCGGATGAAATTTTATTTTTATAGTGCATTGTTTCAAGAATTCTTTCTCTCAGTTATGTACTTCTGAGTTCTGTTTTCCCCCTGGAAAATAAGAAGTCAAAGAGGAGCTTTTAAAAATAACTGAAACAGGGACTGGAGAGATGGCTCAGCAGTTAAGAGCACCGTCTGCTCTTCCAGAGGACTCGGGTTCGATTCCCAGCACCCACATGGCAGCTAACAACTGTCTGTAGTTCCAGTTCCAGGCAAACATCAAGGCAAATAAATAAATAAATAAATAAATAAATAAAGTTTAAAAAATAACTGAAACATATGAAATATTTCTTATATAATTTCATTATAGATTTATAGCAAATAATCAACAGTGCTGTTTCAGTGGGAAATTTCTCGTGGCATCCCTGTGATTTGGTGTAGGAAACGGTCACATCACTCTTACGAGCTGTGGGCCATCCCTCTCAGTGTTTCTTCACTTTGCAATGGCCATCACTTTCCAAGGTCTTTGTAAATTCGGATAACATAAGGTAAACAAGGGCAAGAATCATTGTCTTATTGAAGTCATTCAGGGCAGATAGAACTTGCTGCTCTAAAATATTCTCTGTCTGAGATTATCAGGAATGTGATGTAAGTGTAGTTGGGCTCTTCCAGTCACTCTTTGGCGGAGTAACATTAGCAAGGTCACAACACCACACAGCCCAGTCCTTCCTTCTCTAAAGCCACATCCTGAGTTTGGAGTCCAGCTCACACACTGCTGCTCAAATTCTTACGTCTGAGACTCTACTCTTCCTGGGCCTTTAGTTATAATATTTTCATCTCATGTCACCCCATTGTGGGTGACATGGGTAGTTGGCTTTTATGATACTCCTTCCAGAAGCCAAATCTCCAGATATCTCCAGGATCCAGTCCTGTCCACAGCCACCTATTTTTTAAGTAAAGTTTGATTGATAAGGAACTGCACTTCTTACTGACTGGCTGCTTCTTCATGGCAAACACACAATTGAAGAGTTGACAGAAGCTGTGGGGTACAAAAAGTCAACAATCTTTAAGAAAAAAAAAAAAAAGGCCAGTACTTTACCCACAACACAGCCAATCCTTCATGAAGCAGCAGCAAGAATATAAAACTCAATGTCCTAGCCAAACACTTGAGCAGTCTTAAACTGTTTTTATCTCATTAATTCTTTGAGAATTTTATGTGTATATTCATTATACTCCCCCGCTTTCTTCCTAATTCCTCACACCCTATCACCATTTCCTCCCAAATCCACTCTCTCTCTCCCTCCCCCCTCAACAAACACACACACACACCAACTTGAGCTTCCCATAAACTTTTGGTTGTAGGACCATCTACTGATGCTAACTAACAGGAGCCAACCCTTAAAGAAAGCTAGCTCCACCCTAGGCAGCCATTGGTTCCTCGGTTGGGGATGGGGAGGGTTATGACCCTCTCCCTGATGACTGGCTTGATCTTGTGTAGGTCTGGTGCAGGCAATCATAGCTGCTGTGAGTTTAGGAATACAACAAGCTGTGTCCTGAAGAATGGCCTTACTTAGTATCACCTTTCTGCTTTTCACACTTGATTGTTATCAGCTGCATTCCTCTCCTTTCAACTCCCTTATTTTGCCTGAATAGTTTGGTGTTGCGTGTTGTTGCTAGTTATAGTAAGCAATCCCTGATGTGTTCATGGCTTTGCTGTTGAAGTCATCCTGGTGCCTCCCTTCACCTCCTAATTCAGCCAGACCCTCAAGCCCTCTTCTTCTCTACTCTTGTGCCTTGCACCCCTACAGGAATCCACTGGCTTCCTATGCTGTTTTCCCTAAGTTCTTGTTATATTTTCTAGCTTTCTCAATTTTTCTTCTGTAAACCCAGGATCAACTCACATATCTGACCATCAGGACAGTGATGAGGTCATCCTCAAAGACTAAGGTTCCAGCCTTTGTTCCAGCCCTGCCTGGCTGAAGATGCACTGTGGTTCTTTTTTTGATCTTTAAGAAGCAACTCAAAGGAAGCTAGATTAGTGTTCCTGCTGGGTCTACAAGAGAGGTTGAATTCTTTGGGGAAATTTGTTCATGTTGTTGTGTTCAGATTAATCCTGGGGCATGCCAGGCAAGAACTCTAGCCTTGAATATTAATAATCCTTTCCTAGGCCATGACTATTGCTCTAGTACAAACACCATGAGATGACATCCTATGAGGCATTCCATATTCTTCAATAGCAGGACAATAGCTTCCTAGTGTATTTATTCCAAGAACTTGGAAACAGAAATAGGTTCTTAAAAAATAATCTACTATGTTGACTTAATTAATTGATTTAACTAAAGATATAAATTTCAATGTAGTATTCCAAATTGGCTGTGTTAGGACACTTCACAACTTCATATATGACTTCATGTTACTTGGATACCAACATCTTGAATTTCAGCAGTAAGGGGAACTCTGTGGCTAATACAATAAAGGTATGTCAACGAATATTAAAAGAATATCAGTGTTAATGGCTTATTTTCTAACTTAACTAAAACCAAATGTCACTTAAGTCTTTCTCTTTCTATCTTTATGTATTCTCATCATTCATTTTTATAGATGAAGAAACCAAGTGATATGCAGAATTTAAGTTCTTTTGGATTATACAGCCAGTAAGGGTCACACCTGGGAATCACAGTTAATTCTAAGTAATTCCAAATCCTGGATTCTTAACACATGACATGTATCACTGTATTCATTAAGCTGTGGTTCTATTGTTTCTGTGGGGAAACAAAATGACTGGATTATTTTTCTTGTGAACAGAGCATTGGGAATGATTGCAACACAGTGTCTTCCAGAAGGACTTGAAAGTTGGGAGGATGTGGATTGTTTTCCAGTGGCTGCTTCACACTGTTCTAGTTGAAATCACTTTATTAGAGATGGTTGTAAGAGGGAAGAATATGGATCCTCGGTCACTGAGGTGAGTCACTGGTAGGAGCATCCAGAAAAGCTTGGAATGAGGATGCTGATGACATTTAAAAGGAACATTTTCTTAGCTTTAATCTTTAACTCACTCTGCATACAACTACTTCCTGGTTCTTGTGACTATACTTACTGCATTAAGTCCTAGTTAGTTTAAGGCCGTATTGCCTACTCACATGGTTGTATGCAAGGTGATGCAGTAAAGAAAGTACATTCATGGCTTCTCTGTGGTAATGGGAAGGTTTTATTGAGCATAAAGAAAATATCAAGGCATCTGGAAGAGTACAAAGCAGAGAGAAAGAAGTAGAGTGAACATGGCTAGCAGGCTCTCTGTGAGACAAAGGAAAACAGCCAGAGACAGAACAGAGAGAAAGCACAGTGAGGATGACGGGATCTGGAATAGTGAAAATAGCTGGGATACAAGAAGGATGGATAGTAACAGATACCACTTACTGCGGTAAAATCAGGATCAGATGAACAATTTTAAACAGACATTGAATGCCTAAGGAAATAGAAGCACTTGTTAAATCTTCCCAACCAAACGAAACCCAGGGTCAGACAGTTTTAATACAGAATTCTACCAGACTTTCAGAAAAGCCAATATTAAAACTATTCCACAAAATAGAAATGAGAGGAACATTTGCCAATTAGTTTCATGAGACTACAGTACCAGTGTTATTCTGACACCCAAAACCTTATAAAGACCCAACAACGAAAGAGAATTACAGACTAATTACACATATAAACATAAGTTTAAATATACCCAATAAAATATTTGCCAACCAATTCCAAGAATGCATCAAAAAGATCATTCACCACAATCAAGTAGGCTTTGTCCCAGAGATGCAGGGATAGTTCAATATATAAAAATCAGAGAACTACAGACAGACATTATAAAAAAAGGGAGTCTAAATTGGAGATTCCCATCACTCTTTCCCCTTGGAGCTTGGAATCCTACAGAAGAGGGAAAATAAATACTATAGGACTCAGAGCGGATGGAGGACTCCAGGACACATGGCCTACTGGCTCAACAAATCTTATTTCCTTCCACCGCAAAGGAAATTTCAAAGAAACGACACACCTAACGTTTTATTACATAGCCATGAACTCAAAGAATTTTAAGTTGGGAAGCTGCCTCTACCTGAAGTTTTCACTCATATGAAGCACAACTCACCTTCATGTTGTCTGCAGATAGTTCTTAATGGGTACCATGCAGCTCGCCTCTGGAAATCTTCACATGTACTCTTTCCGTCTCCTACTTCTGGATCAAGATGTGAGCTCTCGCTTGTTCCTACCACCATACCTTTTCTCTATCATCCTGAACTCTCACCCTCTGAAGCCATAAGCCAAGTTAAATGCTCTTTAAAAATAAGTTGTCTTCATCATGGTGTTATGTCACAGCAATAGAAAAGTAACTAAGACAGAGTTCTTTCCCTTGAATAACCTTTCCACGGCCTATATATTCTAGCACATCCTCAGACATTAAATGTATGTACAATTATGATAGACTTGCACACAAACAGTTAAGAAAAGCAGCTGGAAATCTCAGTAGAGGGTCAATTAACCTTCCCTACCCTCTTCTTCAATAAAAGAATGTCAACAGTCAACAAGCCCTATAGTGACTGACTTTTACAAGCAGACACAGCCAGTATGATGGCTATGCAGCTGTTTTGTTCAGAGGACCATGCTCTATTATAGTCTTCAAGGCCGTGGTGCAAAGGCGATGGAAGTTTCTGAGAAAAGGATCTAGTGAAAGGGCTCTCTAGTTCCCCACAGATTCTAGGTAGCCCTTGCCAGTTAGTTGCTGAGAAACCAGATTGTTATAAAATCAGTGGCCTACCTTCTAGGTCTGTACTACATGATGACTTGGGGAAGCAACGCAGACCTGGAGGACGATGTTATTTTACTGAAAAACTACACGAATTTCCCCTTTGTACTGAATGTTAAAAATGTTCTTGTGTATTAGACCAAGGCTAGCACCATGACAGCCATTGAACATTGCTGGCCTTCCTGACAGGAGGCTTCCTTGACCATCTGACATTAAGATGTGAGTACACTCAAGTGTGACATGAATGTAATGTCCAGAGGCCTCCTTTTCTTTCTTACCACACTGGATCTCACAGATAACATGTGTGATGATGATTCTCTTCTTTCTTGAATCATTATTTCCTTAACTTACATGGAACAGCTTTTAATGCCTCTGACCTCTGTGCTTCTGTGTATCTTAACAGGACACTCCCTACACCCATCTAGCCTTGCTCCTTCCTCGGGCTCCTCCTATAGCTGAAGTAAAAAACACTGTATCCTCAGAACTGTCTTCCAGACACCCCTCCTCACTCTCCTGCATCGAGGTGGTCCCATTCACCCTGAGACCTCTGCATGAGACTTGGTGCCAATAATTCAGAATATATTTTATCTATTAATCTTAAGTCCATCTACTTGTTCAAATTCTCTCATCATTCCTAGTAATTACCTGTAATTTTTTTTTAGCTTCTGCCAGTTAAAAGGTTCAATTTGCCTCTTTTTATTCTAGTTAATGATACTGTTCTTCCCCTGTATTGTATCTGGAGTTTTAGTAGATGCTGAAGGATGCTCTAGTACTAAGTAGTTTGTCTGTCCAAACTTTATGCAGAAGCATCTGAAGTTTCCCCTTGCCTATCACATCTGTGATAAACTGTCTTCATCAGTTTTTAAAAGTTGCATTTTATTTACAACTTACAAGGACATTTAAAAAAAAATCAAAGAGTTAACCATTTGTTAATCTGATACAAACTGCTAACAGTGAGCTTGGATGAACTGAACTTGGCCACAGCACATGCACCCCTGTTAGACTGCACTTGCTCATGCTTTGTCTAGAGATTTTGTTTGTTTTCTATATGTATAAAGGAAAAGGAAGGTCTTGTATGTTTGTGTTCTGATTATATCCTTTGCTAGCTCCATCCTATAGGTCAGATCCACATCTCAGAATAAGCTGAGACATGTTGCTTTTTCACTATTTAAGGAGAAGCTGTGTAAGTTGTTTAAGAGGGATTTCATATAAGTATCAAAGCATCACTTGTCATTTGGTGGTAAAAACCTTGTTTCCTTCATCTTTATATGATCAGTTTGAAGGAATCACATTAAATAGTACAAATGGTTTTGGGTTTGTTGGATTTCGGGAGCAAGAGTGGGTTGATGCTAAGTTTACACGAGCATGGTTTCTGTGTTTTAGAAAAGGGGGAGTTTAGAACATGGTTTGAATGATGACGCTGGATGGACTGTCAGCTTTCAGGTGTATGTCACAGAGTGCCACTGACTAAATGGGTTTGAAAGTCCTTGTTTGCTGGTTTCTGACCATTTTCTTTGATTCACTTCAGTTCATACATGAATTTGGAGCTGAGTCTGGCAAGTCAGAGGGACCACCCCTACTTCAGATGCCAATTGGAAACCCCTGGTCTCTGACCTGTTTTGCTTTTTGCTGATTTTACTGATCAAGGAATCTCACCTTCAGATCTGAGGATTTTCTAGCAACTCACAGAACTGAGAGAAGCCCTAAACTTAAAATCACACTTTTCTTTGAAATCACATGATTCAGGCATAGACAAATGGAAGAGGTGTGAAGACAGATGTGATGGGAGAAGAAGTTCCAGGCTCCTGGGGTCTCCTTAGGGGGTCTGGAAAGCCATCTTCCCAGAACAATAGTACACCCATCAGACATCATCCCTCAAGAAGCTCTATTAAGGCTTCCCAGATAGGTGTGAATAAGAAGATTGTTGGGCACCAGAGGGGGCTCACACCGCAGCTCCCCTCCTTTCTTTAGAGATTGAAGATGAATCTACTTATCACAGATCTCAATGGGAGCATCGACTCACAGGAAGTGCTGTGCCAAATAAGTGGTCAAAGTCTATATACATATGTAGATAGATATATGTGTATAAATGGATGTATAACTATTATTGTAAGCATACAGCCACATCCATCTTCTACAGAATAGTCATTAATTTTCTGCTAGTCTAGGTGCTCAAAAAGTTGCAGTTTCTTCTGTCTTTCATTAACCAGGTTGCAAGGGACCATGGGAACTCCTCAGCTTTCTGCCACACTTGCTAATTTCTCCCTTGGAATTCTCATTGGGTTGCAGAAATCTGGCTTCTGTTGAGTTTCATTCATGTCAATTTTTTCTTGCTTGAGGCTTTTTCTCATCATCAAATTCTCAATGGAACAGAAGTTACATAGGATCATTTAATGTTCGAAACATTATTAGATGACTCACAATGCAGTTATAATGAAAGCTATTTCAGGTCTATTAATGACACAGTCACAGCAGAAGCATGAATGGATCATCTCTGCTCTTGGGAAAGTTTCTCCTTAGGATTTATTTTATGGCCATCAACTGTGGTCAGTTGTGAGAGGAAACCTGTGTCGCATTTTTATTTAAAATTATCTGGGGTTTTTGTAACCTCATACATTTTACAGTTAGATTGTTCTCAATGTCTTCTTTGGGAATTTCAAGGCAAATCCCAAACTCCCAATGGAAGTGTTTTTCTACCCTATTAGGGGCCTTTGTTTAGAGACTTTCATCATTGCTTCCTGTGAAGATTAATGATCCGCCAACATGTCTCCCCTTCCTGGGGAAGCTAACTCCCTTTACATTCAACACAAGACAATCCAGGGAAAACAAAAACATGTGAGGCTAGAGTTCAGACAAAACAGTCAAACAAAAGAGAAAGAAAAGAATATGTGGATTAAGTAAAAAAAAAATTGATCAAATATTGCCACAAAAGATCTAAAGATTTATAACAAAGACCAATGTCTAGTTTCCCCACATGGTAAAGGAAATGAAAAATAAAATGCCTGTCTGGTAGCATGGTTTGGGTCTAATTAATGTCTCCAAAGACCTACTGAGGGGCCGGGAAGATGGTGCAATTGGTGAAGGGCTTGCAGAGCAAGCCTGGGAAACTGAGTTCAGATCCCTAAAACTCAGGTAAGAAGCAGGTACTTTGATGTATATCTGCAGTCTCACTGCTGGGAAGGCAGAGACAGGAGGATACCAGCATTCACTGGCCAGCCCATCTAGCTAGTCATCAAGTCCCAAGTTTAGTGAGGCACATTGTCTCAAAAACAAACAAACATACAAATAAAAATATAGACAGAGGATGCTAGAAGAAGACACTCCACATCAGCCTCGGGCTTCTACACTCATGCATATACATATGCTCATGCGTATGCATGTGTACATACAAACATGTTCATATACCAAAAATAAAGACCTTACCAGCTGTCACTATTATGTTAGCCAAAGAAAATTGCAGCAATTTAAATCAGTATTTATTTGTTTATTAAATTCATCGTGCTGTGAACTTGAAGGGCAGATGGAATTTGGACAAAAGCTACCGTGCTCACAGAGTTATAGAATGTGACTCTGTGGAGGACTGGAGAACTCATTCACAATACAGATCTAATTGACAGGTGCCAACTGCTTATGTGATGTAGGTTTGCATGAAGGTGTAGGCATGAAGCAGCTATGTCAGTCTTACTTAATGCATGCCTTTCATTGGCCACAGAATTGGGAACGGGTTGCCATTAGTCCTCAATGCATGTTTTCTGGTACTTTCCCAAGTGTTGGTTGATGGTCCTACATAAGCCCATGGAAGCTAGTTGAATCTTTGAGCATGGTTTGTGGTAAGTCATCTGCTGATGTGATGTAGGGAAGTCACCAGCTAGCATTTGGACATGGGTCAGCTGAAGAGACTGGCATCTGATGTAATGAATAGCTTAATCACATGACCCGGATTCCTCTTTGTAATGGCAGTGAACGACTGATTTTATTGTCAACATATGGGCTTTCAGATTTAGAAGTCAGAGGTCATTTGTTTTTCAGATGTTAAAGCTGCCACAATGAGATGGTATCTGACAGATCACTCCGTTGCTTATGTTGAGCTATAGTTTTAAACCCTCAGTGCTTCTGGGGCTTTTCCTTGTGATAGTTTTTATCAAGGCTTTTCATTTCTTCTTGATTTTGTTGATAGCTCTCAGGAGTAAAATATTTGTGGGGATTATTTCCTCTTTCTATTTCTAACATATCTTTAGTTGTATTGTGTTTTCTATTTATGATGTTTTTCCCCTTTATTAGTTGTGTTGATTATTACATGTTTTGTTTCAAAGAGCCAAGTTTTGAGTTTGTTAATCTACTATATTCTTGTTATTCAGTTGTTTATTTTTTCTTTTTTAATTTTATGACTTCTGCTATCATTTTGATTTTCTTTCCCTTCATGCTTTATTTAGGTATATTTTACTTTTTGTTTTCTAAATTTTTTAAATTAGACACAATGCAAACATGTTCACCTTAATTTCTGACAGATGTGCTTATAAGAATAAAAGCTAGGCATAGTGGTGCATGCTTTTAATCTCAGCACTTGGAAGACAGAGACTTGAGAATCTCCCTACATAGGGACCTCCAGGCCATCCAGGGCTGTACAGAAGAGATCCTGTCTCAAAAAGAAAAAAAAAAGCCACCTTGAAGGGTGGCTTTTGTGCTCCATGTGTCTTGAAATGTAGTACATTGTCTTAGATTTCTGATTCTTTCCCAGTGTCCATTTGTGTCTCATCCTAATTCATAAATTACTTGGCAAAGGTTTTCTTTTAATTTCCAAGTATAAGATAATTTTACTTATCTGTTTATTATTAAATTCTAAATTTATTGTTCTGTGGTTGAGGCATATGGTCTCTATCTGGAAAATAAAGCAGAAACAGTAGACAGAAGGCTTGTATCACAATTTCCATTAACGTGCTGAGCCAACAAAGAGTGAGGGACCCCGAAGCCTGTCTCCACACGCTGCCCAGTAACGCTGGAGAACATGGGCCACAGATGCTAAGGACAGGAGGTGGTGGCCAAAGACTGCGACTGCTTAAATTGAAATCCCTATTCTTCTGATGTAGAGGGAACAGAACAAAGAGACAAATGTTTCTATAAAAGAAGCACAATAATTCATAAAGCTGAGATAAGCTGAATAAAACATACAACCCATTAAAAAATCAAGTAGCAGCATTGTGCCTGAAACATAACCAGCCAAGGACCGAGAAGGTCGGGGAAAGCTACCCACACATACAGACTTGGAATACAAGCTGGAGAATATTCTGGAAAGAATCAAAAAAGGCTGAATGAGCAGAAATATGAAGAAAGAGTCAAGTGATGTATGGAAGAAGAACAAGGACAAAATAATTAATTACCAGGAAGAGGAATATGTAAATAATGAGAAGAGGAAAATTTGAATAAATAATAAAGGCTCAGCTTCCCAAATTAACAAAGCGACAGGCATGTCAGGTTAAGAGGACCCAGGGCACACAAAGGAAGGGTGGGGACAATCTTGTGTCTGGACACATTATTCTGATATTTACCAGTATCAAAGACAAAAAGAAAATTCTAGAAGCTTAAAAACAAACAAAAATAGCACATTGGCAGGAAGTGGATTATAGTGCAGAAGAAGAACCCAAGACCTTCATAGCAGAAACGTTAGAGGTATTCCAGAATTTGAAGGACCTCAGACCTTACTCAAGGTGGAAGGGGTGTAGGAAGGAGAGCTCTGTATGCCTGTTGGCCAGTAGGCAACTTAGGCAAGTGTGAGCTTTTCAGATGGTTCTCACTGGAAGAATTGATTCCAGTTCTTCATGATTAGCAGGATGGCACAGCCCTCCTGATTTGTTAGAGATTTGCACAAGTCCATTCAGTCTTACAATCCAGTCCACTCCAGGAGCTTGTCATTCTCTCCTGCCAAATATCCCCCCCCAATACACACATGCTAATACACAATACATTTTAGAATTCTCACAGTGAAATGGATAGGTGAGCAGGGAAAGGCAGAATCAAAGTGAAAACTGAGAAGATATCCTAACAGGAACAGCTGAAAGATTAAAAATGGAAACCAGAAGTTCTCAGTCACAGATGCTGTTCCTACAAAGCATGGGCATCCATCTACTATTGATATTTCAAGTCCTGGGTCTTGGAGAAATGTGTATGTATGAGGAAGTCAGACATCTTTGCTGACTTTCCATGGTCTGTCTGTCTCTGCCTCTCAAGCTCTGGGGTTGCAGCTTTTTATGTGGGTACCTGGGATCTGAACTCACTCAGGTGCCCCTGCACGCATAGCTCATATGTAAGTCACCGAACCATGTTCTCTGCACCACTGACGTCTTTTGATGAGAAAGACTACTTGGTGGGTTCCTGGGCCTTTCTCATTCTCTCTCTGGGAAGTCCTGTAGAATGTGAGCTTTGCTTGGTTGTCTGGGTCAGTCAGCCTCTTTAACTCACCACAACAAATTATGACAGATTCTTCATACCTACTGCTTATATGTGGAATAGTAAGTACACATTTGAGTATGTGAGGCTCTGTCTTTTGCTATGTGTCCTGTCGATTTAAGAACTTCACAGGCAAAAGACAATTTTGGATGTTACATTTTGAGGAGAAATCCTAAGATTATTCTGTTTAATGCTTTTATTCACATCATACACAAGTGTGTTGCAAATAATGGGCACAAATTATAGAAGATAATACAAAGCTAATTGTTTTTCCAGTTCTAACTCTCAAATGAACTTTTCTGTTTAGGTGGTGAAGGAGGCATAGAAATATACTTCCAAGCAGAAGCATGAAATCCAAAGAGTACTTACCAGATGGAATTTGAATTTGCTATGTTTTGAAAATAAATTACCACAGTAAGAGGTATAGAACACTTATTTATTTTGTCAATAATAGGCTTTTAGGTTGGGATATCTCTGTTTGTTTGTTTTAGCAGACATCTTCTACCCCGATTATTTCTGCATTTGTTTGCAGTAAAGAAAAACATTGCTTTGTTTTCTTGCAGTCTTAAGAATTTCCATTTTCTGATTTTAATTTTCTGTCATTTTTTGGGACAAGTGATACTTGTTGGAGTGTTGTAACTTTTATTACTAGTGATATTAGACATGTATGTCAACTTTTTTCTTTAGTTGCCCACAAATTATGCAGAAAAACATACTCTATTCCTTAAAAAAAAAAATCAAGACTTTTACGTCTGAGCTTTCTCCCTACATGCAGAAAGGAAGCGGGCCCTGTATACAAGCTGTTCTTTACAGATGATTTAGGCTCTGAATTCTTGGCAAATACCATTTTCAAACTTCCTTCCTCTCTCTTTAAGTGGGGACAGTCATAATTTATTAACTCAGTAAAGATTTGAGTGTTTCCTAAAAATGAGTTATTTTCCTTTTGAAAAGCTGGGACCGGAACAGAACTGCCGGCTTTCACATCTGTACCATATTCATTTGGAAATAAAGTTTTTTATGAAATTTGATAACTTTGCTGGGAAAGCATTAACAAAGAGAGGTCATGTAAGCGGCAGGTCTCATGGGCCTCAGGTGGGTGAGGCTTACTGTACAAACCAACAGCTTTGTGCTTACATTGCCTCTGTAAATGAGGAGGCTTTCCTGGAGCCCAGCTTACAATATTGGGTTGAGAAAACAGAGTAAGAGTGACCTTTAGTGGTCACTTTGGGTAATCACAAAGGGGCATGATGTTTGTCTCAAGGGGCAGGATAGACCATCAGTTGACATGGGGACTTTGAACAGAAGGTGGTGAACTAGTACTTACCATAGTGCTTGCCGGCCTTCCAAAGATGCTGTGCACTAAGGAAAGATCAAACCCTATCAGCCATAGCTCAGGACATAAAAAGTGCACATTTAATTGGCAAATGGAAATCCTGTCACACCTATTAGCACAACTTAGGAGATTTGGTACCTAAATCCTATGTACAAGAGACTTGGAAAAGCACCTTTAGGTTGAAGCAGAAAAGCTTTTGCTTTGCACAGATTGATTAAACAGCACTTTAACCTACACAGCATGTGGGAAGCTGATTGCTTAACCCCACACTTGACTTCAGGAAAAGAACCCATTTCCACTTACAGGGAAATTCACTATTGGTGGATACTAAATGCTGGGAATAAGCCTTCCTTCTTCTTGTTGAGGGTTGTTGTAATATATTTCTATAATTTGGCCTTAAAATGGACAAAATGATTGCCTGATGAAATCATTTTACTCTTTTTGTAAGCTATTTGCTGTTTTCTTAACTTCCTAGTCGAAAATATACCATATAGACATGTTTCTAGGGGCATACTGAAGCTAGAATGGAGACACAGCATCATAAATAATATTCATCCACACACATGCCTTACAAGATGTCCTACCTTGTCCAGTGAATTTAATGTTAAGCATTATCGTATGACTATTTTCAACTTGTTTCTGATAAAAGTCATTGGTTTTATGGTAAGTGGGGGTTGTCTTGAATATTAATGCAGGTGGGACAATGCACTCTGGATGTGGGTGTCACCACTGTCTAGGCAGGGCTTCCACACACTATGAAAAGCAAAAGTAAGCAAGCCGGTGCTCATGGCTTTAATCTCTCCTCCTGATTCTTCCCTATGGCTCTGATGCCTAGACCCCTATGTGTACTTCCCCAAGATAATGGACTGCAACCAGGAACCCTACATCAACTCAAGCCCTTTTCCCCATGCTGCCTTTGGTTAGAGTATCACAGCTCCGGAAATGAAAATAGAACGGACTGGGTGGGTGAGTGCTGAGCTCATCCACATCAATGGGAAAGCTATAGTTCATTCTCCAGTTCCAGCCCTGAGCCAGAGCTTAGACCTCCCGGCCTAAAAGGAAGGGCTTTGGGTAAAACTGCGGTAAATGTGTTCAGCAATAGAGAGGACAGTAGTGACTTCTGTAGAGTACTTTGGTCCTTTCACCTGTACCATTTCCTGGAGTACATGTATGTTTGGATCCAGGGTCTATGCACTGTTGCCCAGCTGCCGATCATCTTTGTTATGATAGGGTATACCTGTGTCCAGGAATAAAGAAATGCACATTTGATTTGGGTCCTCCCCAATGCCCACACACCTGCTGGGTGTCCCCTCATTTCTGAATACAAAACTGGAGCCGACGCCTTTCAAGTGGAGAGGACTTTCCATCTCCTCTGCCTATCACGAGAGTTTAGCAGCAGAAGAGGGTAAAGGCAAGGAAAAGCCCTTGACACCAGAAGCCACAACCCAGCAGGACTGCACAGGGAACCAGGAGTGATCTCAGAAAGCCCCAGACTACAGCACAAAGGACACGGAGCAACACCTTTAAAGGTCCTGGTAGGATCACAGATG
Source organism: Sigmodon hispidus (assembly GCA_004025045.1). Taxonomy (NCBI): domain Eukaryota; kingdom Metazoa; phylum Chordata; class Mammalia; order Rodentia; family Cricetidae; genus Sigmodon; species Sigmodon hispidus. The sequence continues at coordinate 176,282 of PVIH01002061.1, forward strand.
CTGCAGTGCATTTGCAAAGCTTGTTGACTTGGGAACTTTTCACTGCAAAATGAACTCACACTTGTAATGTTGATTTAAACAAAGTCTAGTTACTATAGTTCCTATGGAGACTGGATCTCCTTTTCCCAATGTATCTGGCTGCTCTCTGTAGAACGATGCATGTCTCCTATAGTGCTCCAAGACAGCTGCATTTCCTGGCAGGGTGCTCTTGGCAGACACCAACACAGGATAGAACCAGGGAAGGCATTCTCCAGCCTTTAAAAAAACATCCACTAAAACAGAAACTTGCCTCTTAGTTCACAGATAATGTCGATGTCCTGTGCTTCAAAAAGCTAAAAGAAATAATTTTGTCAGATTTTGGCTAAAGAAATAATTATTTGGGGTGATAGAGATATTTAATGAGCTTTAAATATATATCAGAACATGACCTAGTATTCTACGAGTATGTACATGTTTTATGAATCAGTTAAAAGTGAATTGAAGTAAAACTAAATGTAGAAATCGTAAAAATAAATATATTAAACAGTCTAGAATATAAATTTATATTTTAGGTAATATTTTTAGTTTTAGTAAATGGGGTGTCGAGAAAATTTCCCCCAGTACCGACATCCAACACACAGGAGCTAAACATTTGAGATCAATCTTAAACAATGGTACCTTGATACTAAAATCTGTGATTTATCTGTGAGAACAACATTAGAGAAACTTTTTTTCTTTTTGCAGTGGCCTAATTATAGCAGTTTCAGCATTTTCTTTTAACTATTACTCCCTTAACAACAACAAAAGTCTATTAATTTTAGGGTGTACTGTTGCAAATTCAATGGTGTAGGGTATATAGCAGAAAGAGCTGTAAAATGCCCCACTATACTGTTCTTTCAGTATTAATAAGTAAATCTTTGCGTGTGTAGAGCATGTGTCTTTTTGTAAATCTTTGCATGTGTAGAACATATGTCAATGTGTGTATGTGTATGTACATTTGTGTGTGTATGTGTGTGTGTGTATGTGTGTGTAAATGCAGGCACATTTATACACTCCAAAGCAGCCTTGGGTGTCAGTCCTGTCCTCATCATTATTTTAAAAACATCTTCTCAAAGTTTCCCAGGCCAGGCCTTGAAGTTACTCTATATATAGCCCCAGCAGAGTTTGATCTTGTAATCAACTTTTGGAGTAGCTGGAATTACAGACCTGTATCACTAGGTCAGGATTCTCAGGTGTATTTTTATACTTTATCTTTTCTTAAGATATGGCCTTTGTAGAGATATGGTAGCTACAGTATCAAAGAATAGAAAATTATAAGTAACTATGAACACCTCAAGACAGTGAGTACACCTGCTGCATTCCCTCCATTTTTGCTGCTGTTGTTGTTGTTGGTGGTGGTGTTGGTGTTGGTGCTGGAAGCAGTGGTCTCAAATGTAGAGTTCCTTTTACCTCTGCCTCTTAAGTATTGGAATTAAAGGCAAGAACCACCACACTCAGCCATGCCCCCTCCAGATTATTATTGGCAACTTCCAAGCAGATACAACTGAATTTTTAAAGACAAGCAATTGTTCATCAAATCTTTTTGCATGTAAATTACATCTGATGGCTGGTGGGGCAGAGGGCGGGGTTTGGCTTGCTGTTTCTCTTTCTCATATTCATTTGTCATCTTATTGATTTACTCAGGCCATGTTTATCCCTTAGTGTTTGGCCTTCTGCCTTCACTTTTTTAGATGAACGCATTCTTCCATGGGTCACCCCCGCACTGTTACCCCCTCACTTTTTAATAACAGATGTTCATGGTATCTAAAATGGAGACATCCTCTTATTTAAGTGATTTGTCTGGTTTACTTTTTCCTTTTGTAAAAAAATTTCAGTTTTACAATTTAAATAGACCTATAACCCCTAGTGAAAATAGCATTAAAATTCTCCCAACCAAAAATTTCAGGGCCAGTTGGTTTTTAGCACAGAATTCTACCAGACTTTCTAAGAAAAGCTAATGCCAATATTCTTCAAGTTATTCTACAAAATAGAAGCAGAAGGAACTTTGTTCAGTTCATTTTATAAGGCCACAGTTACCCTTATACCCAAACCACACAAAGACTCAACAAAGGGAGAGAATTACAAACCAATTTATCTTATGAAAAAATAAACAATAAAATACTTTCAAAGTAATTCCAAGAACATATCCAAAAGGTCATCCACCATGATCAAGTAGGCTTCATTCCAGAGATGCAGGAATGGTTCATTGTACGAAAATTACTAAATATAACCCACCATATAAACAAACTAAAAGAAAAAGAAAACACAACACATGATCATCTCTTTAGAAGAAGAAAAGGCTCTGACAAAATCCGATCCCCTTCATGACCTCTCCCAGAGAGGTCAGAGATGTAAGGAACAACCTAAAAATAATAAAAGCAGTTCACAGAAAGTCTATAACTAATATCAAAGTAAATGGAGAGAAACTCAAAGCAATTCTGCTAAAATTAGGACAATGACAAGACAAGGTTGTCCATTCTCATCATATCTATTCAACATAGCACTTGAAGTTTTAGCTAGAGTAATAAGACAATGTAAGGAGATCAAGGGATAAAAACTGAAAAGGAAAAAGTCAAAATATCCTTCTTTGCAAAGAATATATAGCATTATATAAGGGGCCCTAAAAATCCCATCAGGAAACTTCTAAAGCTGTTAACACTTTTAGCAAAGTGGCTGGATATAACATTAACTTAAAATAAAATAAATCAGTAGCCCTCCTATATACAAATGGCAAATGGGCTGAGAAAGAAATTAGGGAAAACAACACCCTTCACAATAGCCTCAAATAATAAAAAATATCTTGGGGATAATTTTACTAAGCAAGTGAAAGACTTGTATGATAAAATCCTCAGGTTTCTGAAGAAAGAAATTAAAAAAGATATCAGATGATGAAAAGATTTGCATGCTCATTAATAAGTAGGATTAATGTAATGAATTGGCCAGTTTATCAAAAGCAGTCTACAGATTCAATGCAATCTCTATCAAAATTCTGACACCTTCCTTTATAGACCTGGAAAGGGCAATTCTCAACTTCTTATGGAAAAAAGGAAAAAAAAAAAAACCCAGAATAGCTAAAACAATCATGAACAATAAAAGAACTGCTGGAGGTGTCACCTTTTTTGTTTTGAAGTTGTACTACTGAGCTGTAATAATAAAAGCCACATGGTACTGTCAAACAGACACATTGATCAGTGGAATCAAATAGAAGACCCAGACATAAATCCACATACCTATGGGAGCCTGGTTTTTGATAAATAAGCCAGAAATACACACTGCAAAAAACAACATCTTCAACAAATGGTGCTGGTCAAACTGTATAATAGTGTAAATAGATCCGTATTTATCACCCTGCACACAACTCAACTCCAAGTGGATCAAAGACATCAATATAAAGCCAGATACACTGGATTTGATAAAAAGTGGGAATAGCCTTGAACACATTGGCACCAGAGACAACTTGCTGAGCACTGATAGCACAGGCACTAAGATCAACAATTTATAAAAGGGATCTCACAAAACTGAGAAATTCGTGTAAGGCAAAGGACACTTTCAATAAGATAAAACAAAATGGAAAAAGATTTTCACCAACCCCACTTCTGGTAGAGAACTAATATCCAACATGTATGAAGAACTTAAGAAACTAGATACCACAAAGCCAAATAACCCAATTAAAACTGGTGTACAGACCTAAACAGAGAATTTTCAATAGAGAAATACTAAATGTCTGGGAAACACTTAGGGAGATGTTCAACATCCTTAGCCATCAGGAAAATGCAAATCAAAACAACTCTGAGATTCTATCTTACACCTTCCATAGTGACTAAGATTAGTAACACAAGTGACATCTTATGCTGGTAAGGATGTAAAGCAAGGGGAACACTCCTCCATTGTTGCTGGAATATAAATTTGTATGGCCACTATGGAAGTCAATCAATATGGTGGTTCCTCAGAAATCTGTGAATCGATCTATGTCAAGACCTAGCTATATTCCTAAGTATATACCTGAAGGACTCTCAATCTTACCACAAGGAGACTTGCTCAACTGTGTTCATTGCAGCTTTATTTATAATAACCAGAAACTGGAAACAGCCTACATGTTCCTCAATGGGAGAATGGATACTGAAAATGTGGTACATTTACACAATAGAGTGCTACTCAATTGTTAAAAAAAATGATAATAACATAAAAATTTATAGGCAAGTGGATGGAACCAGAAAAAAAAATCATCCTGAGTAAGGTAATACAGACCCAGAATTTACTTATATGAGGATATAAGTTATTAAGTAAATGATAACCAAGTTACAATCCTTAGTCCCAGAGAGGTTAGGTAGAAAGCAGGACTCTACAGGGGATCTATGGATCTCTTGGGGAAGGAAAAATATAATAGATTTTACATTGGACTGTGGGTGGGTGGGAAGAGGCAGAAGGATCAAGTGGAGGGGGGAGATGGAATGGAGGGAAAGACAGCTGTAATCAGGGGACAGTTGCAAGGTGGTCAGGAAACAATACAATGGAAACCTCCTGGAATCTATGAGGGTGACCCTGGTGAGAATTCTAGTAGTGGAGGATAGAGAATCGCAACTGGCCATCTTCTTTAGCTAATCCAGGCTCCCAGTGGATGGCCTAGCTTGCATTCAATTGAGTTGTTGGCTGAGGGTATCCCTGGAGATCCTCAAACAGCCTAAACTGATGTTAGGACAGAGCTCTTTGAGAACTGACATCAGGGCTCCAATCCTGAGGACAACATCCACACATCCCACTGAATGGAGAGAGGGTGAGCTAATGTCTGTGTGGAGCCTTTACTCTTATGTTCTAGTGTGATAGAACTGTTTTCTGTATGTGATGTATAAATAAAGTATTATTTTGGGCTATGGTGAGCACCATAGCAATAGGCAGGAAATTAGAGTAGAGACAGGTAGAAGGAGGGCGGAGTCAGTAAGTCTCCATCCGACCCCGAGGAAGAGCCATGTAAGGAATCCAGGTGAGCCATGGGCCAGGCCACGTGGCTGACTGATTACTAGAAATGGGTTGAATTAACATGAAAGAGCTAGTTAGTAATGTGCTTGAGACATAGGCCAAACAGTATGAAATTAATATAAGCGTCTGAATCATTTTTAGGGGGAAAATCTGCCACGGGCAAGGTCCAAACTTCTGGCCCAAATGGGCCCAGAAATCTTTTACAACATTCTAGACTCATTGGTATGGGAAGGTAACAAAGGTAACAAAGGGAAGGTAACTCTGCAAGTTAACAAAGGATAAACAAAAACACCAACCCAATCACAAAACCTATGTTCTGTCCTGCCTGCAAGATGTGCTGGGGCAATCAATGGTGATGCAAAACTTGTAGGAGTGGCCAACCAATGACTAGTTCAACTTGATGAGGACCACTCCACAGGAGTGCCCTACAATGCCTGGATGGCCAGAACCAGAGACTTGATAGCCCAGAGATGTAGGGTAGAAAAAAACCATGACCAGGTGATGATGATGATGATGATAAACAATAAAACTATTCCTAATGATATTCTGCAATGCTGATAGATCAGAGCCTTGTCCAGTTGTCTTCAGAGGGTCTTCTTCTGGTAGCAGATGGGAGCAGATGCCAAGACCTACAGCCAGACATGCAGAAAGAGAGTCTGAAATAGAGGTTTCCATTGATTCCCTTTCCTCAGAGCTTGGGGAACCCACCTAAAGAGGGGGTGGAAGCACTGGAGGGGTCAGAGGGGATGGCAGACACCAGGACACCATGGCTCACTACATTAGCTAAGCAGGACTTCACCTGGGCTCACAGAGAATGTATCAGCAAGCATGGGGACCACAGGAGTCGGCACCAGGTCCTCTATGTGCCATGCCTGTTAGCATGATTCTTTTGTTGGACTCTTAACTGTGGGAGTGGGTGTGTCTTTGACTCTTTTGCCTGCTCTTGAGACACTTTTCTCTCATGTTTGGTTGCCTTGTCCAGCCTTTGTGTGAGGGCTTTTGCCTTGTTTCATCGTGTTTGATTGTTATCTCTTGGAGGCCTGCACTTTTCTGAAGGAAGATGGAGGGGAAATGAATCTAGGGGGAAAGATGTGTGGAGAAAATGGGAGGAGTGGAGAGGGGAAACTGTGGAAATTATTTTCAAGTGTGTGTGTGTGTGTGTGTGTGTGTGTGTGTGTGTGTGTTTACATGAGTATGGGTGCCATTGGAAGCTAAAAAAAAAAAGGTATGGAATCCCCTGGAGCTGATGTTGTGGTGGTTGTGACCTGCCAGACCTGTGTGATGGGAAAGGAATCCCATTCCTCTGCAAAAGGAGCAAGTGCTGTTAATCACTGAGCCATTCTTCCAGCCCATGTTCATTTTTCTGTCCATGAACTTTGGCATAAAGACTGTCATTTTCACCTGGGTAGCTTATAATGTACGGAGATCTCCCATGAAGGATATCAGTGAAATTCAACCTTCATGTCACAACGCAACTATGATGGAGGACTTTTTCCACTGACTACTTCAACTGACTTCTTTTGTCTGTAAGCAATTTGCCTGAGACATATAGCATATGAGACATCCTTATTATTTGAAGAAAACCACACATGGACAATGAGTGAGACTCCGTGGCTCCCATCATCACTGATGCTCGTCAGGACAAATGCCCTGCATGCACTCCACAAAGGCTCCTTTTCTAAAGCCACACAGTGACTGGACCATGGCTGCATCTATTTCCTCCTCTATTGCAACAAGAGGTCATGGTTATTTAGAACGCTCATGTCTACTCAGCTCTCACACTGCAGCACCCTGCCAAAGCACACAGTGCCCAGACCACTTCTTCTCCAGCACCCTCGTTTTCTGACCCTGGGTTGTTATTATAGGAACCGGATCTATCTAGACTTTGCCTTTGCTGCAACAGGGGAATATCAGGACACCTTGTGCAATAATTTGCAAACAGTGGGTTGAGAGAAGTGGGACATAGAAAAAACACATTTCACACCCTGGCCTCTCTGCATTGTCACAGGGACTGTTTGACTGGGCTGGCTTCCCAAGGCATGCAGGGCAAGAAAGAAAGAAAAACAAAAGGAAAAAAAAAAGGAGTTAAGAGCTTGGAGAGGTGGGGAAGCTGAGGTCAGGTCAGCTTATCTAATTAGCATGAAACCTTGTACAAGATGTTGTTATCTTTAAGGCTCACTTTATTCATGAACTCTGGAAAATATGAGCTGGCTGGATGGCTCAGTGGGGAAAGGGGCTTGCTGCCAAGTCCGATGCCCTTTGTGCGGGACAGGTAAGTAACTTGCAGTCTAGTATGTGGTTACTTTGTTTTTCCGTAGCTGATGATACTGTATTTGAGGTCATTAATGAAGTTTTACGTGGTCTCAGGTTTACTTGGCCCTAGGACAAAATGGCTACACATCTGACAAAAACTTAGGGAGTAAGTGTTTACTTTGGCTCACCAGAAAGGCAAGGTAGCAGGAACAGAAAGGAACCAGTCGCGTTGCATTCATGGCCAGAAGATTACACAGAACTAAGCCTAGGCACCCAAAGCCCAGGGCTCACTTCCTCTGATGAAGAAGCTCTGCCTCCTAAAGGTTCCACACCCTCCCTCAATGCCATCACCAGCTGGAGCCAAGTGTTAAAACACAATGCCTGTGCAGACATTGCACGTTCAAGCCACAGTAGTGGCTGAGGTAAAACATGCGTCTTTCCTCCTTATCTAATGCTCCCACATAAGAGAGCTGCTAGAGTGGGGCACAAAACAGCATCTTGTAGCCCTGGGGAAAAAGAGTCCAAAGACTATGAAAGTTCCAGCAGGGACATCTCTCCTTAGACAGGCAACCTAGAAGTGTGGCAGCTGGTCTTTGGGATTGACCTGTAAGTGCTTCAGACAGTAGGCCACAAGTCTCTTCAGAGAGCCTGTCTTTATGCTTTTAGAATAGACACTGGTGGCTGAGTGTCAGTGTGGCAGGTGCTCTACTCTAATGGCTGCTGAGAGACTGTGGTACCTGTCTGTCATGATTTGAAGCTGTGAGAAGTTCAGCACTTTTCATATTGTTGACATTATTTCTCAGAAGGGCCCACCATTCTAAGTCAAAGCCTTTTACATGTGGTTCCCTTCTGAAACTCTAAAGGTTTATAGTCTGTGGAGGCTGTAGACTATGTGGGCAGGGTTCAAAGGTTTGAAACGACAAAAATACACAACGTAGAAATAAGAACAACAAAAATTAAATAACAAAAGGCATTTGATCAACTCGGGATTCAGAAAGATATCTCTTGAATTGGCTTTTGATAAGATGTAGAAACAAAGGCACAGGAGAGTTTATGGGTTAGTAAGCTCCTAGTCTCTCTGGAAAATCCTGCCTGGACTTATTTCTGCATGGACAGAGATATCTGTCTATGAGAAGCTCTCTCTCTCCTGCTCGCTCCCAGCTCTCTCAGGGAGGTTGTCTTGGTGTCTGCTGGGTTTGGTGAAGGCAAATGAGCCAGTGTCTCTTGCTCACCTCCCTCCCCAGCTCACTGCCAAGCAGAAACCCGTTTTTAGGGCTCTGACTTCTGTCTTCTGTAACCAGAAGGCCACTCTTTTTAGACTGTTTAAAAGCAGGCACGCATGCAAACCTCGGCCCTGTGTGTTATTTTATTGTCTGATTGACTGCTTCATTCAGCTCTCTCCTTTAGCAGTCCTTCTATAAGATTTAGAGATGACTCAGTGAAACCACTTCTGGGATTTTTTTTCTGTGGCTCCTCGAAAACCTCCCTGTCTGCCTCTCTTTTACCTTTTCTGACAGGAGCATATTTAATGTGGCACATGTACAATCACCTTTTTTGCCAAATCGCCACTCATTCTCCTTTGAAATGAAAAACACTTTAATTTACCCAAACAAGATAGAGAAGGTTGTTTTGTTGTCCTTAATGTGAAGTGGGTTTTATAACAATACCCTTAAGAGGTGAATTGGTTGAAGCACCATTGCAAATTAAAACACTAGATATCATTATCACTATCTACTGTACACGAATGAAACAAAAGTATGAATGAAATAAGATTGTACAATGATATTGGAGATGCTAAGATGAGGTTCTAGGGAAAAACGAAATAAAGCACACAATGGATCACATTACCAGTTATTTAACTAAAATAAAACCCAGTATATAAATGTATATAAATACCTAAATATCCACACAATGGATGCTTGTTACAGAAGCCCTGACTGTCACATCTCTAGAAGAGTCCTTTAGTATTGCGCATTGGAATTATCTGCCATGAGGATCAAGGAAACGTTTTTTTCTCTAGAATCCTCTGCAGCTTTGGAAAGCTGCATCATGAGAATGAATTAACTATTTTAAAAGATAAAATAATCTATTTGAATTGAATATGTTCTTGATTATGAAGAAAAACCAACTGGATATCCATTTATTTTTATTGCGTACAGCACTGAATCAACGACATATCATTTAGAGTAAAGAAGTTGGGTACCAGGTACAAGTCCCCACATGGTAATAACCAGGACTGCATTTTTGCTGCCTTGACTTTGATGAACTGATTTAGTGGCTTTTGTTTCTTGTGAAATTGCCGCATTGAACTTCCTTTGAAATTTTGGTTTTGTCTTCTTCCAGGCTTCAAGATTTGTATGCCAAACAAAACGAGAACCTTTTAAAGGTCCCAATGAACTTCCTACACACTTGTGAATGTCTGTGGTTTTTCTCATCAAACCACAAGAAAAGCAAGATGAAGACACGTGTGTCTTACCGCCAGAGGAAGACTTCACATTCATTATGGATGAAAGCCTCAGTAGAGCCCAGAAAGTTTGGATTAAGTTTGGCAAATTTATTGTTACTTTCCAGAAAACTTGCCAAATCTTGTATGGGTTGATGGGAGGGGGGCTGCCACAGGCCCCCCTGTTCATCAAGCACATACTGAGATTTGGGCAATTGCTCTCTGGATTTAGGGGAGTTGGAAAGAGGGCTGACAGGCGCTAACCTTTTGGAATCTTTTTTCCACGGACAGACATTCTCATTGAAGTTTTTATTTTGAATTATGTGATTGCTGGTATCTGCCTCTTGTATTAAATCTAACTCTGAAAATGTCCAAGACCTTGTGATGTGGCTAGCTGTCAGGAAAGCCCTGCTATGCAGGATAGCCAAGAGTAGCATCAGGAGAGTGTCTTAACAGGCACTGCTTATTTGAGAATGGTTAAAAAGCTGTGCTCTTCTATACAGATGCTTGCAAGGGCCTGGTATCGACTTTAGTTCAGTCTTCGGCCACCACCTCATAAGGCAGCATGTGTAACAGTGGGTTTTCTTTTTTGTGATTCACTGTTGACCTTTAGAAAATGACTTCACTATGACTTCCTCCAGAAGAAATAACACTCAGAATCCATATCCACATCAGAGTTCTAGCAGGAAACTATGAAATATTAAATATGGTTAAATTAAGGGAGTTTAATGAGATCACTTAAATTATTGTAGGCCCATTTGAAGGAAAGCAGAAACGGAGTGTGGGGAGGCCATCAGCAAGGCACGACCACAGCCATGGGCAGACCTTCTAATGTGCCAGCAAGAACCTTGGCAAGAGAAGAGAGAGGACCAGTAGAATGGAAATACTGCATGCACAAAGACCCAGCGGCAGAAGGGCACACAGCTTTTATTTAAAACATTGCTAGAATGCTCACATGGGAAAATAATGAATTTTGTAAAGATAGCAATATATTTTTTTTCTTAGAAGGTTGGTCAAAATTGAGCTAACACTATGCTGCAGACAAAACCAAACATAAAAGTGACTTGAAGTGTTGGACACAGTAAATTCTGGAATGTATAAAGAGAGCCCGTGGCTGTTCCTTAGCCATTTAACACGCATGTGTCTGTAGCTGACTTTAGCATTTACCTCCTGGGCTGTTTCTGGTGTTTGATTTTTATGTGCCTGAGTATATATGATTCTCTTACTTAATCTGTCTGCAGCCATTTATTGTGTTTCTTTAATTTGGGGGTGTGTGAATATTTTATAATTTCTGCCGAGCATACATAAATTTTTTCCGTCTTCGAAGTCTTGTTAGTGTCATATGTGGCCCGGAAAGAAGTTATTGTTCACAATCTCTCACTTCTCTGCTTGTGTGTCTTAAGTATCTAAGGGATATTTCTCGTAGAAAAGAAGAACAGTGATCATTTTATATTATTTTCTCTGTCAATGTTTTGCTCTATTGGGTAAACAAAAATGATACTTATCTTATTTAGAATCAAGGAAATTCTCCTTACTCCTGTAATTAACTTCTAAATTTTCTCTTAGAAAGTATTTTCAAAGCAAGAAAGTTTATTAACATACTCAAGAGAGTCAATTTCTGGGTAAAATTTGTGAGAACATTTAAATGATATATAACATAACATTTATATGCTTTATTTATCATTTGTGGATCTTTTCTTCTACAGTCATGGTCCCATACATCTTGGCATTTTTGAAATTATGTAGCCCAGGCTGGCCATGAACTCTGAATCCCCTTGTCTCTGCCTCCTCCATGTTGGGATTACAGCATGTGCCATCTCACTTGACTTGGTCTGTGTTTTGATCCATGCAGTGACCTTTGTTTTTTGATCTTAGGCAATTTGACTTAGTTAGAAAGGAGTTAAAAGTTAAAATTCTGAGCTGGGGAAAATTTTTAAGATTTTACTTTTACTTTCTCATTACAATACATAGCGCGCGCAGATACACACACACACACACAAACACATACACATTACAGAGATGGAAAAAAAGCTTTAATTACAGGAGCAAATCAAAGAAAAAAATCATGAGGAGAATAGATGAACAAAGGAGACGTGCAAAAGACTAAATTATGCCTGGCAGTTGTAACACACACCTTTGATCCCAGACATCAGGAGGCAGAGGCAGGTGGATCTCTGAGTTTGAGGCCAGCCAGGTCTACAGAAGGAATTCCAGGACAGCCAGGGCTACACAGAGAACCCTGTCTCAGAAAACAAAAACAGAAGACTAGCTCATATCCAACTTAGTAAATTGATCAACACCTGATTATGAATAGGGAAGAATGTAAATACCTAACAATATACACGTAACCAGAGCAAAATTATAAGAACCAGGAAGTTATGCACAATAATAGCTCTAAATGTAAATAATCCTAACTCTTCAACTAGAAGATGAAGGACTAGACTATCAGATTATAAGATAAGATTTAACTATTTTTATACAAGAAACAAACGTTACTACCATTTTTAATATATTAACTAATATTAAGCTACTTCTAGTCAAATTAAGCAGATCCTTCTTGGGTTGTACTACATGGAAAATCCTTTAGAAATGTTATACCCCACATTGCATAGCAAACAAACTGAGAGACAGTTTCCTGAGATTTTTGCAGTCACTTGTAGAATTTTTTCCATTTGAAACCAAAGATAGAGAAGTGCTGTGTGACTGACTTCATGTCTAGCACACTGCTCTCTGTGTTCTAGATGACAATAAAGAGAAAATGATTCTAAGCTTTGAGAAGCACCTCAGAAGTGATCATGAATACCTTGGAGACTGAAGCCTGCATAGGTATCTCCAAGGGTCCCTGAGGAGCTGAAAATAACAACAGTGTGAGGTCTATAAGGCAGTGTCTAGCAAGACCTAGAAACAAATGTAACCTTCTAAGCAGGTTCTGACTTGATTTCAGAGCTGGCTGGCTGTGGAGCCTCTAGCTGGTAACTATGTGCAGAGATACAGCCTGTTTCCACTACCGTTTGCTACTGCTTTTCCAAGCAACATTTCCAGTTCCTTCTTGTAGGGTCCAATGCTTGAGTTCTACTCTCTTGGATTCAGGGAACTCTAAGAGGCAAGGCTGAGGACACATAGCTCAAGTCTCCATGAAAACACCATGCTTGAGGGGTATTTTGGGGTGTAGCTTTGTCTACTCTCTAATGATAGCCTGTGATACATGGTACCTGCTGCTTGTGGTAACAAGTGAATTGATTGCTGTGTGTTTTTGTGCACTTGCATGCTTGAGTGTGAGCACATGTGTTTGGGAGACCATAGGACCTTTGCGTGTCATTCTTAGGCAATGTCCATTTTTTTTTTTTTAATAGGGTTTCTCACTAGCCTGGGACTAATGAATTAGAGAAGGCTGGCTGACTGGTCACCAAGCTCTGGTGACCTTCCCTACATCTGGAAAAATTCATTTTACCTGGGTCCTGGGGATGGAACTCAGAACCATCTTCTCAGCTGCTAGAGCATCTCGACGATTTTAAGATTAGTAGCGGTGAGCTGGAGAGATGGCTCAGAGGTTAAGAGTACTAACTATTCTTTCAGAGGTCCTGAGTTCAATTCCCAACCACCACATGGTGGCTCAGTACCATCTATAATGAGATCTGGTACCCTCTTCTGTATACTGTATACATAATAAATAAGTATTTTTTTTAAAAAGACAATGGCATAAGATTAGTAGTGAAGGTAACATGTTTTCTTCTCCATAGATGGAGGTGATAACCTTACAGGGACAGGGGCATTCAGGAGGGTGGAATTCTGGGTGGTCGGTCAGCACCAGAGACATTTTATTTCTTGCTGATTTTGAAAAGAAAGAAGCAAAACAATGGAGAAACATGTTAAAAATATTTAGATATTCTCCCTAATATTTCAGGCAACAGACTAGCTTTTGCCCTTGGAAGTGTTCGTATATCTAGAAGTTTTCTTTTAAAAGCACGAAAATGAATCTGTGTTCCCCCTCCCCCTACTGACACATCAGGTCAAAGGTGAAAGCTGCCCAGAGCCACTGCTGCTCCTGGCAGGCTTTCTGGAGTGCCCGACCCAGCTAAATCCTCCACACCCGGATGCACTCCATTGCCAGGAGGGAGGGACACGCCCCTTTGCTTTCATTTTTCTTCCTTCAAATGGCCAAACATGCTATCTTTGGATGGGTTTCAAACCTGCTTTCATTCATTAAAAAGTGAAACAAATCGCCACTGGCTTCCTTGACAGCAGTCAGGCTTCACCGGGTCTTCCCACTCTTGCCAAGCGGCAGAAGTTCAGTTCAACTCAGTCACGGTCCTTAGAGCACTGTGAGTGTGGAGCCCATCCAAGCACAGTAGAGATAATGACCTGCGGACCCAGAGCGTGGACGTCCATGTGGGAAGCCTAACTATAAACTTCGAGAGGAATCTGCAGGAAAGGCTATTAGAGGGCCCAAATTAGGGGGCTTTAGGTGCCTGTGAGGACAGAACGCTATCAACCTGTGTTTATCTTTAGCACAGTGTCTAGATCCCCAAACCAAGAAGTATTTCTTTAAGAGGAATTATTTTGATGCTTAAAAGCAAAGAGAGCAGCAATAGGCAAATATGGTGGAAAAACCTTGAAATGGGAACACAGCAGAATTCTTCAAGTTTCAAAAATGACTTATTTTTATTTATTAAAAAAAGAAAATCAATCTCTTAAAGGCAAAGTGGGATGTGGAGAGTGTATGACTTGGGTAGGGTAAGGAGAAAATTCTGAACTGTGAGGTTTTGTTTTTTTTTTTCATGTTATATTAGTGAAGAAAGAAAAGCTGAGTGAAAACACATTTTCTCAAGAAGTGACTGTCTATAAATTAATTAAGCATCTCTTTCTAGCTCTCATTTTGTTGACTGAATAGGGTCTGGGTTAATTGTGACCACAACTAGCCTTGTGATGAGGGGTTGGGGCTTGGAACTGGGGCATGGGGTACGGGAAGCCTGTTAGCTTTCTGCCAGATCTGAACTCTGCTGACCACCAGCTTTCTCAGAGAAGCTAGCAACTGACTGCTTGAGATCCGATTTGGAAATCCTCCCTTGGAATTACATATCACTGTCTTCACAGCGACAACTGTGTAACTTTAGGTAAATTATTTGATCTCTCTGAGCTTTCATTTCTTCATGTATAAACTGCCCTGAAACAACTACCTCTCTCTTAGATAATAAAGAATCTCAGACAGAGCGATGTCTCAGATGGGAGTGCTTGCTAGACAGTTGTGCGGACCAATGTTCAAATTCCAGTACCTGGCTAGCCCAAATAAAGTTAAGTATTGGCCCAAGACAGGAGTATCCAGTTTTTATGCCCAAGGTTCATATTATCCTGGGAGGACAGCATATCTTTAGTCTTTAATGAAAACTACAGAGAACAATGGCCTTGGGTACCCGATTTGTGGGCAAGTTCACTTTGTCTCCGGGTAGGGTCACTGGCTCTGACCCTGCTCCAGCCCTTCCTCTGGAAGCTGCCAAGACCTTCAATTCTTTTCCTCTCTGATTCCAATAAATGTCCTGAATTCACTTCTGAGTCCATTTTGAAATTCTTTTATCTATGAGACCAAAACATACCAAGGGAGCCCTTGCTTCTGGGTGATAGAGGGAATGTTAAAGAGATTATTTAGATCATCTGTGTCTTTGATCTCCCCAGAGGCTAAGTCTTTCCCCCAGGTTTCTTGCAGACAATACAGTACCTTAAAATAAAGCAGGGTACAGGCTGCTGGGCGGAGCCTTGGCAGGGAAGGGCCATGTCTGTGGTTTTGCTAGAGGGTAGAGTACTCTGAAAGTTTTGTCCCTCATATCTTCAACATCCCATCATACTCATAAAGGATCCATTCATCCACAAGGTAATTATGGCCTTTAAAAAAGTGGCCAGTTTATAACGGTGACCAATTGCCTTAGTATTTCCTTAGAAATTCATTTGTTTAAAACAATGGGGAGGAAAATGAAGAGATACTCATTCCAAACAGATTTTCTGCGTTTTTAGATGTTCTGAATAGAAAGAAGTTGACTTCTTTGGAACAAGCAGCTGACTTCGGGTCACATAATCATTGAGGTTGATGTCGCTTCTCTTCAATGCAATGTCTGCAGCACCTGACATCTCTTTATCTCCTTAGTTGTAATATCCCATATTTTAAATGCTAGGAATGTTTATTCTACTTATGATAGTGTTTTATGCTTTATTAAGTCTGAGATGCTCATACTAGACACCTTTTATGTATTATTTATTTCAAAGTTTTTTTTTCATGCATTTGAAAGTCACTTTGCAATGGACAGAATAAAAACACAATCCCAATCTTTATCCTCGTAGGAAAATGCTGTCTGATCACTGAGATCCCTGAATGGTAGGTAAAAAGACTTCCTGTCTGTTCCCTAAGCAGGTGATGTAAATGGAAGAGCAGCCAGAGAGAGACAGAGCTCAGCTGGACTAGTCATTGCAGTCAGTGGATGCAGTGGGATCAGCAATTACTGATACCCTGCCACACCCTCCCCACCACATTGGGCTATATCTTCTCTACTTGTGTTTAAAACGAATCCTTCGTCCCTTCTGTTGGTTTTACCAAGGCAATGAGAAAATTAAGAAAGGAAATCTCAGAAACATTCAGACACCATTGAACCCATGCTTTCCTGAGTTCTCTGCAGAAGCTGTATTATGATCCTCCCCCCTAAAAATTCTGTGGCCTCAAAGCCTAGAAAACTTTGAGATATATAAACTAAATATTTCCCTTCTGAAGGCTCTTAAAAACTTCTGTAGTGTTCTTGTAGGGAAAAATGCTCAGCTAAAGAAACCCACCCTGGCTCTGAGACCAGAGTCAATGGAAGAAACTGTAACTCTAACTCTGAACCCAGAATTAGTGAAAGAAACACACCCTGGATCTGAGACCTGAAACAGTGAAATGCGTTATCCCTAAACCCAGCACCAAAAAGAAATGTGCTCTAACTCTGAAACCAGCACCAAAAAACACACCTTGGCCCTGGAATCAGAGCCCGTGAAAGAAATGTGCCCTGGCCTTGAAATTAGAGGCCCCCCCCACCAAAGAAGCCCTATATAAGTTCTGAGCCCAGACACTTTCCCCCCCCATCTCTTCTCCCACCCCAGGCTGAGGCAGCCACCCTCTCCTGGATCCTTCCCTCCCAATAAATCTCTTGAATGAGGTTTGGGTGAAGATCTTCCTGGAGCAGCAGCAGCAGCCTGGACGGAGATCAGCTGAGGGAGCAAAGCTGTAACACTCCTGCTGCCCAGGGGACCTTCCCTGGCTGGGCGGAGTTGTTACATTCCCTGAACAGACAGCAAGAGAGGGAAAGCGAAGCCTTCACCCAGCACTGTAGCAACTTTGCCAGGGAGGCCCTCCCTTGGCCGAGCAGAACTGTTAACACTGGGGAAGCCTTTCCCTGAAGCAAGGTGTTGCCTAGGCTTACTGTGGCCTGTAGTATTTATTGACTCCCAGATGCCTGAATACTTTTCCTTTCGAGCTGTTACACTCAGTATCCATCGGCTCTTTAATGCCTGGGCTCCTGACTGCCAGGATCTCTTTCCATCTGGGCTGCACGGCGCTGCACAAATACCGACAGTTCTGCTTTCCCTCCCAACCTGGAGAAAGATATGGAGGACACAGTCTATGCACCTGCACGGGAACACCTTTTTCAGGGGGCAGAACTATCCTGAAAATAACCTCCTATGAAACATACTCTAGAAAGAAACCATAATCATCATCATTATCCACAAGGAAACTGAGGTACTGACTGTTACATTTCACATGATCACAGCTGGAAAAAGGATCGGCTAAGCATCTGATAGTGGACAGCAAAGGTAACTATCTGTAGAGACACATGGGTTAGGGGTGTCCAGGCTATGGCAGTGCACGGGTTAACCTGTAACAACAAATGAAGAGGGACTTCAGGAAACCCGCTGGGTCCTAAAAACTATTTGGTTCTTGCTATAGAATTAAGTAGAACTGAGGTGTCTAAGATTGCATCAAAAGAGCAGACATCAATGAGAGACTTTTCCTTTCCTTTTCTTTACTGTGTGTGTTGATATTCTCTTACATATGCCCCTTTCATTACCATTTCCTACCTCCTTCAGAATGAGATGGTTTGGTTGTTTGCATGTGATTTCTTCTTCACTTCTATTTTTTAATTTATACTCAGTTTCAAAGCCTTGATTCATGTGTACTGGAAAGCTCTTGTGGTACCTTTGAATACTCTGTGGTACAGACAGACCGCCTCTTCTTCCCTTAAGCCTTAAATTCCATGTTGTAAATGTCTATAGGTGAACATTTTCTCTGTGGTGAGAAAATTTCTAATTTAAAATTGTTTAAGAAGCTACTGCTGTGGAAGTTTCATGTGTAGACCCAGGGCAGAAAACTATCGATGTAGATTCCTCTCTCCCATTTATAGCTCAGGCTTGACTCTCACATTTAATATTTTAGTTCTGTACTGAGAACTTTCCAGAAGGGAAGTTCTTGGAGATGACTTACCATGCACCTGTGAAGTAAGAAATTTCTGGCCTGGCCAAGCCCTGAGATCTGGACCAGCAGTCTCAAATAAACTGCCCATAGCTGCTTGGTCCCAAATAATAACACAAAGGCTTATATTAATTACATGCTGTTTGACCTGTGGCTTAGGCATATGCCTTGCTAGCTCTTAAAACTTAACCCATTTCAATTCATCTATGCCTTGCCATGTGGCTCTGAGTTCCTTTACATCTTCCTCTATCAGCAGCAGCTCGCAGCATCTTGTCTGACTCTGCTCAGCGTCTGCTTTATCTATTCTTGGATTTCCAGCCTGCTTTTAAGATGCCTTGCCATAGGCCAAAACAGTCCTTTTATTAACCAATGATATTCAAGGAGGGAAACCCAACCAAGCAGTTCATACTGAGTGGCCTTCCAGCTGATCACTTTGATCATTGATCCCCAAGATGGCATTATTTGTCTCATATGCCAATGTTTCAGACACTGTTCATAGGAACATAAATGCCAGGGCCACATTAGGAGTTTTGCTTCCTTTAGGTTTAAGTTTGAGGTCAGTGGACACCTGAAATGTGTCAATGAAAAACACAGGAGAGTGGCAAGGAAGGTAGGTATAGGGGTCACAGCCTCCCTGGAGTTCTTTTCCACTTCTGGCTCTTTCCTGGCAGTGAGAGATTAGCTCTAAGGCATTACTGTGCCTCAATTCCTTCAGGAGCCTCCTGGGAATGAAATGAGCAAGGCAGTGGCTGAGGTAGCTGTTATGGCTGCCCCTTTCCCATTGCTTCTTGGTCCTCACCATGTCACACTGAGCAGACCCCTCAGCATTGGTGTAGACTAGAGGGTGGACAGCTCAGAACACTTGAATGTGTCTAAACATCACGCATTCAGCTTACTGACTTCCAGACTGTGACTTTTACAGAAGCTTTGTGCCTGCTTTGACTGTGGTGTGGCTGTGAGAAGAAGCAGGGTCATCCCATTCATGCTCAGAGACAAAGATGCTTATCTAGTGCTAGATTCACTCGCAAAAGCTAAAGAATTACAAAAAGTAGATGTTCTGGTTTGTATTATTTTTGATGTGATAAAAACCATGACCAAAAACAATTTGGGAAGAAAAGAGTCTCAGCTTCCAGTCCATCATTGGGAGAAGTTGAAGGCAGGAACCGGGAGGCAAGAAGGGAAGCAAGGACCATGGCGGAACACTGCTCATTGGCTTGCTTTTCCTGGCTTTCTTAGCCTGCTTCCAACCCAAGACCACCTGTCCATGGGTGGTCTCCCTCCCAGTGGGCTTAGCCCTGCCTCATTACTCACCAATTTAAAAATGTCCCCAGGGACTTGCTGATAGGCCAGTCTGATGGAGGCGATTCCCCAGCTCAGGCTTTCTCTTTCCAGGTGACTCTGCTTTGTATCAAGTGGACGAGGACTAACATGAATTCAATTCCTTTTGAAGTCACAGAACATCAGTCTAACAAGATTTCCCAACAGCATATGTATAGTCTTAAGAGAAGTCTCTTTATCTGGTGGAAATAGGGTGGATTTTTTGATTAATAGAAAAATTTAAATAATGCTAGTAACCATAGAAATGATAAATTCATGTTAAAATTTCATTCTCCTAGCACAAGTATATCACATTTGAGGTAGGGTAGATTTTTTTTTTCCAAAATAGCCCCTCTGTCATGTAAGCCTTATCAGGTAGCAAAACTTGCATTAAATTCTTTTCTGATCACATCAGTGCTGAAACTTTCAAATAATACTTGTTAACTCTGGTGCCTCAGCAGCCCACCCCCCACCCAGCTGCATCTGAAACTGGGCTATCTCAGCCTTTCCCCAGCTGCATCTAAAAGTGGACTATCTCAACCTTTATTCCTCTTCAGTAGACCTACCCTCTTGCCCTTGTCTCTGTGGGTTTTATCCATCTGGAATCTTGGGATTATGTGAAGGACAGTTAGGGAAAGTCACTCTGCCCAAGCCTTGTAGTGGTGTGCCCCTCTCTTTGGGTTTCCACATCACCCTCCTCCTAAGAGTCTAATTCCAGTCTTCTCTCTCAGTACTCCCTCCCTCCCCACCACCACCTTATTGTTTCTGTTCCCATCCCCACCTGCCCCCACTCCATACACAAAATCTACTCTATTTCTTCTTTCTAGAAAGATCCATATATTCTACCTTGAGCCTTTCTTGTTACTTACCCTCTCTAGGTCTATGGATTGTAGCATAATCATCCTTTACTTAACAGCTGATTCCACTTATATATGAGTACATACTAGGTTTGTCTTTGTGGGTCTGGGTTACATTATTGAGAATGATTTTTTTTTTGAAAAAAGTTCTATCCATTTAACTGCAAATTTCATGATGTCACTCCTTTTTAACAGTTGAGTAATCCTCTATTGTGTAAATATACCGTATGTTCTTTATCCATTCTTCTGTTGAGTGACATCTAGGCTATTTTCAGTTTCTGGCTAATATGAATAAAGTCACAATGAAAACAGTTGAGCAAGTATCCTTGTGCTAGAATGAAATGTCCTTTGGGTATATGTCCAAGAGTAGTATAGCTGGGTCTTGAGGTAAATTGATTCTTAACTTTATGAGAAACTTCCATACCAATTTCCATAATAGCTATAGAATTTTTGTACTCCCACCAGTAATGGAAGTGTTCCCCTTGCTCCACATTCTCTCCAGTATAAACTGTCACTTGTGTTATTGATCTTATTCATTCTGACAGGTGTAAGATGGAATCTCAAAGTAGTTTTGACTTGCATTTTCCTGATGGCTAAGGTTGTTGAACATTTCTTTAAGTGTTTCTCAGCCATTTGAGATTCTTTTATTGACAATTCACTGTTTAGATCTATATCCATTTTTTCATTTTTTTAATTGGATTATTGGGGGGAGTGATATCTACTTTCTTAAATTCTTTATATATTTTGGATATTAGCCTTCTGTCAGATGTGAAGTTGGTAAAAAAATCATTTCCCATTCTGTAGGCTGCCTTTTTGTCTTGTTGATAGTGTTTTTGTTTTCTTTCTTTTTTTTTTTTTTCTTACAGAAGCTTTTCAGTTTCATAAGGTTCCATTTATTGATTGTTGATCTTAGCACCTGGGCTATTGGTCATCAGTTCAGAAAGTCATCTTCTATGCCAATATATTCAAGGCTACTTTCCACTTTCTTTTCTATCAGGTTCAGTATATCTGGTTTTTATTGAGGTCTTTGATTCACTTGGACTTGAGTTTTGTGTAGGGTGATGGATCTACTTGCATGCTGTAGATGTTTAGTTAGACCAGCACTATTTGTTGAAGATGTTTTCTTTTTCTCCCATTGTGTATTTATGGCTTCTTTATCAAAATCAAGTATCCACAGGTGTGTGGATTTATGTCTCGGTCTTTGAATTGATTCCATTGATTAACCTGTATTTTTTATGACAATACCCTGTGGGTTTTATTACTATACCTCTGTAGTAGAACTTGAAATCAAGGATAGTCATTTTTTTTTTATTGTTTAGTTTTTTTTTTTCCTTTTTAGCTATCCTGGGTTTTTTATTTTTCCATATGAATTGAGCCTTGTTCTTTCAAGGTCTTTAAAGAATTTTGTTGGAATTTTTTATTGCATTGCTTTTGGTATGATTGCCATTCTTACTATGTTAATTCTACTGATCTACAAACATGAAAGAACTTTTTATTTTCTGATATCTTTATCAATTTCTTTTTTCAAAGACTGGAAGCTTTTGTCATATATGTCTTTCAATGGCTTTATTAGAGTTACAACAAGATATTTTGTTTTATTTGTGGCTATTGTGAAGGGTGTTATTTTCCTGATTTTTTTTCTCAGCACATTTGTCATGTCTGTATAGAAAGGCTGTTTTTTTCTTGTTTTGTTTTTTGTTTTGTTTTGTTTTAGTTAATCTGTATTCATCCACTTGACTAAAGGTACTTATCAGCTATATGAGTTCCCTGGTAGAAGTTTTGGTGTCATTTTTGTATACTACCACATCATCTGCAAATAATGATACTTTGACTTTTTCTTTTCCAGTTTGTATTCCCCTGAACTCCTTTGGTTGTCTTATTGCTCTAGCTAGAAATTCAAGTTCTATATTGGATAGATATGGATAAAGTAAACAGCCTTGTCTTGATCCTAAATTTAATGGAATTGCTTTAAGGTTTCTTTTCATACAATTTGATTGTGGCTATCGGCTCCCTATAATTGCCTTTATTCTGTTTAGATATGTTTCTTTTATATCTAATCTTTCCAAGACTTTTGTCATAAAGGGGTGATAGATTTTGTCAAAGGCTTTTTCAGGATCTAAAGAGATCATCATATGATTTTTTTATTTTTTTTAGTTTGCTTATGTGTTGGATTACATTGACTGATTTTTGTATGTTGAACCATCCCTGCATCTCTGGGATGAAGTCTGTTTGATCATGATGGATGATCTTTTCGCTGCATTCTTCAGTCAGGTTTGTGAGTATTTTGTTGAGTAATTTTGCATCTATATTTATGAGTAAAATTGTTCTGTAATTTTCTTTTTTTCTTGAATATTTGTGTGGTTTGGGTATCACAGTGAGTGTGGCCTCATAAAATGAATTTGGCAATCTTTCTTCTGTTTCTATTTTGAAGAATAATTAGAGGAATATGGCATTAGCTCTTCTATAAATCTGGTAGAATTTTGTGCTTAAACTGACCCTAAAGTTGCTTTTTTTTTCTGCTTTTATTTTTGTAAGAGGTGTAGGTCTATTTAAATTATTTATCTAATCTTGATTTTTTCTTTGATAAGTGATATCAAAAGTAAAATTTATCCATTTCTTTTACATTTTTCAATTTGTGGAATACAGATTTTTAAAGTATGATCTAATGATTCTTTGAAATTCCTCAGTGTCTCTTGTTATACCATACTTTTAGTTTCTGATTTTGTTTATTTGGATATTTTCTCTGTGTCCTTTGATAGTTCGAATAAGGTCTTGTCTGTCTTGTTGATTTTCTCAAAGAATCTACTCTTCGTTTCATTGATTTTTTGTATTTTATTGATTTCAGTCTGGAGTTTAATTATTTCTGATGTTTACTCCTTTCAGGCATGCTTTTTTCTTTTTTTCTAGAGTGTTCAGGTGTTCTGTTAGGGTTTTAGGGTGAGATCACTCCAATTTTTTTTTTTATGTAGGTTCTTAGTGCTATGAAATTTTCTCTTAGCATTGCTTTCCACATTCTGTAAGTTTGGACTGATGGACATAGCTTAAATTTGACTTTATAGTGAAATATCTTGTTTTCTCCATCTTGGAAATTGAAAGTTTTGCTGAGTATAGTTGTGGTAAATGATTTTTGATTTTTTGTGGGTCAGAGGTTTGACTTGCTTGTGGTGGCTTTTTTCTCAAAAATGACTTAGATGTTTATATTAATTTTATTGTGTTTGGCTTAAGTTTTAGGTATATTGTTAGCTGCTTTTTTATTTTAATTTAATTTATTTTTATTAATTTATTTGGCTATGTGGTCATGGATGTGGCTTACTTGGGATTTGGTGTTAATATTTTAAATAATTGTCCCACCTATGGGTTTAATAAAAGGCTGATTGGCTGAAGGCGTAAAGGAAGTGTGGACAGAGAAACCAGACTGAGAAAATCGTAGAGCAAAACAAACAGGCCACACAGACACCACAAAGATCTGACAGAGACAAGACAAACAACAACAACAAACACATACACAAAAAGCTAAAATACTACTCTAAAAAAATACTAAGCCTCATGGCTAAACAAGGTAAGTTACATTTAGATAAAAGAGTTAACAATCTATATGCCTAGACCCTAAGTCAATCAACATAAAAGTAACATAAGCCTATATATAATTATTTAAAGCTAAATAAAACTAAAAATAAGTTTAAACCTTTAGTCCCAGCCCAAAAAGTCTGGGTCTAAACCTCTTACAACATGCAGTAGTCTGTGGGCAGGTAGCTGTGTCCTCTTAGTCTTCAAGACATCTGTCTGGGCCCTTCTGGCTTTTAAGAGTCTCCATTGAGAAGTCGGTGTGACTCTCATATGTCTGCCTTTATCTGCGACTTGGCCTTTCTCCTTTGCAGCCATTGTTCTTTCTTTGTTCTGTATGTTTATTGTTTTAATTATTTTGTGTCAAGGGGATTTTCTTTTTTGGTCTAATGTATTTCATGTTCTATAAGCTTCTTGTACCTGTATAGGCATGTCATTTATAGGAAATTTTAATATGATTTTGTTGGAAGTATTTTCTGAGTCTTAGAGCTGGGAGTCTGAGGTTCTGGTGGCCAGCATGGCCTCTGGTGAATCAGGGGCCTTCTGCTGGAGTGCTGGGTCAGGATACGGTTGCAAGGAGAGGGTGATGGTTAGGGGCAGGCTGGCCAGGCACTGAGGGAGGGGGCACCTCCGAAGTTAAGGGTCTTACCTGGGGGCCTAGCAGCGAGTGTGCCCTTTAGGGAAGCACAGGCCTTCTGCCAGTGCCGTGGGACAGTAATTACTTTCAAAGGCAAGAAACAAGAAAAGTATTCAGAGGATAAGTGTCAAATTGGCACTTCATTTGAAAGTGTATTATTTTTATATAGTGATCATTTAATTTCCAATTGCTAAGAAAAGAAAAAAAATAAGATATATTCCAATTCATCTTTTATATTGGTGCTTCGGTACTATCAAATCACAGTTTATTTGTAAATACCGACCACATCATTTTCTCTCTGCTGGACTTACAAACAGTTTAGGAAAAATCCATTTCACTGGGATGCGTGGGTTTAACTTTTAAGGTTTTCTTGCTTTTATGTTCTGTATGATGTCTAATAATTCATCAGGAAAGCTTGGGATTTTACACTCAGATTCACTTCAAATAAGACTGCAGAGATCCCTTAAGAAAGAGCAGGCAAAGTCATACTTCATTGTGAAAAATGACCTTTCTTTCAAACCCAAAGAAATCACCCTGCTGTTTTAGTACATGGGACTCTCTGCCAAAATGAAAACAAACAACAAAGAAACACCTAATTGTTCTGTTCCTTCCTTTGTCTTCCTTCTCAGATGCCCTTTTGCTACCAAATTTCTATATAATTCCTGTGGTGGAATGATGGTTGAGGAAGAAAAATAATACCCTCATGAGTTAAGAGCACTGACTGTTCTTCCAGAGGACCTATTTTTGATTCCCAGCATCCACGTAGCAGCTAACAACTGTCTGTAGTTCCAGGATCTGACACCCTTACACAGTTATACATGCGGGCAAAACACCAATTTACATAAAATAAAAATAAATATTTTTTCAGAAAGGAAGTCCTAGATATGATCACAGCCAGAATGAGCAAGAAAGGTTGACCCTACGCAGTCTCTTCCAACCCAGACCCCTTCAGCTCCCCTTTGCAACCCAAGTCCTAGTCAAAAGACACTTTGAAATGAGAATGGCATTGGGCCAAAAGAAGTGTTGTCTGTACATCGTAAGTGGTCAGTCAACCATTTCAGTTTCCATAGTGTCACGAGCAAGGAAGCCAGCTGCTGATGCACCCTTACAAAGAAAGGAGGAGTATTGGCTACACCCTCACTGCCTCCCAGTGCTGAGGTGGTGCCCAGTCATGGAGCTTGCAGGCTAGATGGCATTCCAGCCTGCAGTCCCACAGACTGGTCTTACTGCTTCCAATGGGAGTCAGGGCCTCAGGAAGTCAGGGGCAGAGCTCACAAGGCAGTAGCTTCTCTTAGAAGAGACCATAATGCTTCCTTTTCACTCCATGTCTCTCCTTCGATGCGGAACTCACTGGAGGGGAACATGATTCTGTTTTCAACCATTTATGCATGGTGACCCTGGTCAGCTTCCTGGTCCCGTATTCACATGGCCTTTTTTCTGCTTGCTCTACATCCTTTCCCAGAGTCATTATGAGTCAAGCTTGAATTCCCCTTTTGAATTTTCTCCATCTATGTCATCTGAATTTGTTCCCACAGCAGCGAGGACTTGTTTGATCCCGTTTCTCTCAGCCCGCTGTTTCTAGTTGCTCTGTTCATTTTTAAATTCAGTTTATCCTTAGGCATTGTAGATCACAGTTATTTGATGGCCAAATTTCCTCCAGTGTCTTAAATGATAGTTCAGGATGACGAAAATCAACAGTTGTTTGCTAATTTTGAACTCAGCTCTTTGAGCCTACAATAGAAATGAATGTACACACACCTCTTCAGAGGTCAGAGTCAGTACTAGTGACAGGAAGAGCACTGTATACATAAAAATAAGGAAGTTTATTTATTGATGTAAATTTATAGGGGACCATGGCTATAGCCTCAGTAAGGCAGATGGGCAGGCACACTAAAATAGAAGGGCCCATAGAGGGGAGATGGCATTGCTGAGCAGAGTTGGAATCCAGGACATCTTTTGAAGCAATAACAAAGTCCCAGTGGAATGGAGCCTTTGTGAGACTTTTCCTGCTTGTACTGTTCATGTGACTCAGTGGGTCAAAGGAAGTTCTGCTGATTCACAGGCCAGAACCGAAGCCTCCAATCCCCACTTCATCATAGATACCCACACATTTGCCTATCTGCTTCTAGAAGATTTCTGAAGGCTTCTGGAAGCCTAGGTTTGCATTGCTTGGCTTCTCTGAGATGGACTGATCAGATGGGCAGTGTCCAGGAAGGACAGTGGAGGCTGTGAGAAATGCTGGGGGTGAAGCCTGTTCCTCAGGACTGATGTGTATATCACTTCAGGTACCACATGCTTTGCTATGTGTAAGGAAGCTGGGGGAGAGGGAGCAGAGTCTAGTTTTTTTTTTCTGTTGTGAAATACCCTGAAAGAAAACAGTTTTGGAAATGGAGGGTGTGTTTGAACTCATAGGCCGAGGCTATAGTTCATCACTCCAGGGAAATCCACCCCAGCAGAAGCGAGAGATGGCCTGTGACATCACCTCCACCACCCAGAGACAACCAGGAATACTAGCTTAGTGCTCAACTAGCTGTCAATTTTAGGTTCCATCTTCTCACATCACAAAAGAATCAAGATAATGCCCCAAAGACATGGCCATAGGCTCACTGAACTACACAGTCCCCATGGAGACTCTCTTCATGGATGATTCTTGCTGTGTCAAGTTGACTGTTAAAGCCACCTATCCCCAGAGACCTCCTTGAACATCTCAGCCAAAGCAAGATTTTCCTCTCTCCATTTCATATCTTGTTGGATTCAAGAGCAGCAAGGCTTCAGATGCCATGAAAATTGGCTGCTGAAGCTATACTGATGGAATGAGCCAAGAAGTAAAAGGAGACTGAGGAGGAACATCAGATGGATGCATCTTCAGACAGGCTCATGAAGCATCATGGTACACAAGTGATCTTCCCACACGAAAGAGAAGACGAAAATCTAATAGTGCCAGAAAGTGGTAGAGAATGTTTGGCAGTTTATAAAGCAGCTGTCTCCTTCACTACTGCTGAGGAATGATCGCATATTTACAGCTCTGACAGACATGGCAGAGGGGCCTTCTCAGAATCTCTATGCTGACAGCCACAGGTTCAGGGGTAGCTCCTTTCTGGCTCCAGCAAAGAGACATCATTCTTTCTGTCTGCATTTCCAGCAGCCATTGTAGAGCAGCGGTGATTTTCTTTTGGTGAGTTCTTCTATCTTCAAGCACAGGGTAGCTGATTCTCATCCACACCACCAGCCACCAGCCTGTAGCATGACTGCTGGATTTCAGAGCTGGTGTCAGAGGTAAGAGCCCTCTTCTTGCATTGTGTACCTGTGCCAAAACAATCAGATTAATTCTGGTAACAGCCTGTCAACCTTGCCAGCCCAGTAAGTCTTGGAGGTATATCTAGACGTTTCTGTTGGCTCGTTTTGTTTTCTCTCTCTGGGGTGACCTCGGGATTCTTGCCAGGGGGGTTCTAATGGCTGTCACCAGATAACGCCACATGGGGTTTTATAAGCTGACGTTTCCTGTTGCCTGCTTCCATTTCCAAAGGCCAAAGCAAACACTGCTTGGACTCTTTGGATCACAGACTGTTTCTGTTTCTCACTCTTCCTTCTTCTGATCCAGCCCTTGGGTCCCCTCACCTCTGCCTTTCCATCCAGCTTGTGCAGAAGTGCAATGCAAGGGTGAGAAGGCACTTACTGCCTTCCACTCAGACAGAATTCCTAAGAACCCCCTTGGGAAACTGAGGCAGCTGGTGGAGTGGTGCTGGCATTGTTTTAAGACCCATAGGGGAAGCCCTGGCTGGAATTCTTGCTGTGGAATGCCAGAAGTGTTTGATAGAAGCTCAAGGCTTTCTTGTTCCCAAGCTCCGGTTCCTGTCTATTGAAACAGCTCAACACAACACTGGAGTTAACAAAGCCAACCTTAGAAAAGGAAGGAACCAGGACACACAATTGCCAGAATAATGGGCCCACGTGTGTGATGTTTCTCACTGGGCTGCTGTGGTATCAGCATCCCTTCCACTGAATGACAGCCCCATAGAACAAGTATCAGGATTCTTTTTTTTTTTTTTTTCTTTATTTTGTATTTATCAAAAAAAAAAAAAAACAGTAAAAAGAATTTAAAATGCAGAAGAGTTAAGAATAACTATACAGAGGATAAGAATCATAAGCATGGCTTATCAAGGGTAGAAATACAAATAAGATTGCTACACATATATTTTCTTTGTGTTCAGCTTTCCCTATATATCCTTATTCAAGGTCTCTTCCCCCTCCCAACACATCTGGTCATTTTT